>JAQZBX010005138.1:0-57389 GCA_029593785.1 Cabassous unicinctus
GTGTGTGCTGGTCCCTAGAAACTGTCCTAAGCCAGAGAGAAGGGTGGAAAACTGAAAAATTGAAGCATGAAGATCATTTGGAGAATATTAGGGTACTACAGAAGACTTTTGAAACTCAAGGACTATAAAATAATACATTCACTTCACAGACTCCACTGTCCATGGTTGGTGGTAATAGTCTGATATTATCTCATAATCTCTAACAAATATTCCACCACTGTGTGGTGTGTTGGTGAAGGGGTGTTGTATAGGAATTCTGCACATATGCACGATTGTTTTGTTAAGTTCACAACCTCTGTAATAAAAATATATTTTAAAAAATAATAGGGTGGTTTGGGGGAAAATATGTTATGCATGTTTATTTTATAAGTTCACAGCTTTTACTATACACTTGTTTATATATGTTCATGTATGAATGATATACTTCAATTCAAAAATTAAAAAAATAAAATAAAAACTTGGATGATTTCAGGTGGTGGGAATGAAAAAGAACAACAAAAACAAATAGGTGTTATTTGTATTTTTGTTACTTATAACCCAGTGACACAGATGAATAGCAGACCTCATCCTCAATTCTTAGGTCAAAGACTACAATTTTCCCAAGTTTCAAATAGAAGTTAAAAAAATTTGCCATGAAGATAATTCAATATTTTTAATTTGTATTTTTTATATTATATTTGTAGAATAGTGTATTAAAATATTGTAAATACATTATTATAGGAATTCTTATGATAAATATATCAATTCTTATAAATATTTATTGCTTATAAATATAATAGTAAACAAAATATAAAGACCAATATTTTAAAGAGAAATATTATGAAAATAATATTATTGTTTTATGACAATAAAAGACAATAAGACTGGGCTAGATAATATTTGTGTCATCTTTTGTAAATATGTAGGAATTCTTATAGTATATATTTAGGCATGGAATTTATTTTTTGGAAGGTTTATACACAACTTTAAACTCAGTAAAATGCATATATCTTAAGTATTAAAATCAATGAGTTTTAACCACCACCCCAAAGAAGACATAGCTCTTTTCCTTTACCCCAGAAATTATCCTCATATTCTTTTCCAAGCAAATTATAAGCCCCACATCACAAGGAGCAACATTTTCCTAACTTTTTAAAGCATTTATTAGTTTCCCATTTTCTAGAATGTCAAACCAATGAAATTATGCCTAACATATGCTTTGTGTTTATATGCTTTCCCTAAACATGGTTTTGAACTTCATTCATATTGTTGAATTTATCAAAATTTGTTCCTTTCTGTTCCTAAGAAGCAGCCATTGAATGAATGTACCACCATTTGTTCACCTATTCTCCTCTGATAAAGAGAATTGTTTCTCGTTTGGGGTCATTATAAATAAAGCTGCTAAGAACATTCTTCTACAAGACTTTCTGTGGATTATAAATGTGTGTAGGTAAATAAATATAGAGGTATGTATACCTCTTTGTTCAGTACTTAGGAGAGAAATTCCTAGGATATAGATATGACACATGGTTAACTTGCTAAGCAACTACTAAATAGTTCCCCCATGTGGACATAGTAACTTTGAAACAGTTCTCTGAAGCAGATATTTTATTTAACATTTCCAACTACAATGTAGGAGAGTTCTAGTTGCTCCACATCATTGCCAGCATTACATATAATCAGTTCACTTTACTATGAGTGTAAAATATTATCTCATTGGGGCTTTATTTTCATTTTCCAGATTACTGCTGATGCTAAGCGTTTTAAAAGTTTTTTGTTTTGTCATTTGGTTTTCCTTTGTCTTTCCTATATCAGTGTCTATTTTGACCTTTTGCATGTTTTTGCTTTGTTCTCTTTGTCACTTTAAAGAAACGATATAGCATTAAGACAATAATGTATAGTTGAAAGCAGCAATATATAAATTCAATTAAATACAATTTGTTATTTATTTATTTATTCATTGAAGAAATGCAACCCACTGATGAATACCTTCATAGAATTTTTAAAATGTGATATTTGATCTCTTTTGAAAGATCAGCAATATACCTTCTCAGTTCATAGCACAAATGCAATATACTTATCACACTGTCACACTAAAACCTGAGAGAGGAAAAAAAATTTCAAACTACAAACAAAAGTCTCATATTAACAAGACAGTAAGCAAAATACAGTAAAATCAAATTAAGCTATGTATTAAAGAAATGTTTTGTAAATGAGACCATGATTGCTCAAACCTGAAAAAAAAGCTATTCCTTTAAGTGAAGAGGTAGAGCAGTTTCATTTTCTTCTAAATGAATATGGATTTTTATACAGATACTCTGGTCAATGCAGAGCCTCCAGCCTAGGGATAGAGTTCCTTGTAGATCTAAATAGGGGCTTTAGCATGGGAGATGCTGCAGAAGGATAACCATATATCCCGCCTGACAGCAAATTCTCAAGAAAGCTGAATCCTTTCTTGGAGGGTCAGTGGAGATACACTTCTGCTGCCTGTGAGTCTCAGTGGGTTCAGGAGCCATAACATGCACAGGTGTTTGGCCTATTGCCTTAAACTACTGCCTTAACTACTAGTTTATTGCCTTAAACTACTGCCTCTGAAGCAGCTGGCTCTGGTTCTTACTCTTATTGAAAGTGGCCAAGTGACAGGGACTCAGCTGGTAATGCAGCATCAGGGCTGAAGGTCTCCTGCCAAAAGTCATTACAAGCCTATGGCATGCTTCCATTTTGAGCATTTCTTTGGTGTCAAAATTCAAGTTGTTGGATTTTTGTCTCATTTCATAAACCATCTTATCAGCTACAGCCTAAAGCTTTCCAATAGTTTAGGGTAAAATCTGGTGACAATTTTTCCAAATCTCACTTGCTAAGTAGAATATGTGCAGGCAGATCTAAGTCCCATAAAAGAGGATTTTTCCATTGATCTCTTATGAAAAATGACAAAATATACTGTAGTCCAGGAATGTAAGAAGAATTTAATATCCTGAAACATGTTTCCTAACATTTTATATTATTACTGTTTAAGTCAAAGGAGACAAAGCATACAATAATTATCTCTTGTGAAGGAAGGAGCAGGTAACTGAGCCTAGAACCCCTAGGCAGAGGGATCCTGAACTAACCAATAGGAAGAGGGGTCCTGAGTCAACCAATAGGGTAAGAGAATTTTCAACCAATAGAATCTAGTCCTTTAATTAATAGTCTGCCAATAAACACCTCCCATAGTCAGCCAATCAGCACCTCTTGTAGTCAGCCAATCAGAATCACCCAGTTAGGAGACCCTATTTACATAATATGCTAAGCTGGTTTTCAAATCCTAACAAATGCCTTTACTCAGAACCAATGATTGTCCAATCACAGCATTGCAACTGGGGCTCCACTCCCAGGGGCAGTGACATGCTAAACTATATCAAGAGCAAATCCGAAGCCCTGGGCTTGCACTCCATCTTCAATGGGCGTATTGAGCAGAGGGCCCCGAGCTGTGAAGCTGGAAAAGCAGAGCTGAGCCGCAGTGACTAACCTCAGACTGCAAGCCAAGCTGCGATGCTGAGTCATGCACTTCCGCAGGTCCCTCAGCCAGGCTTGTTCCCTGGCTAGGCTTGAGCTGCAGCACCAGGGGTCATTTCCATCGTCACCCTGACCAGGTTCAAGCTGTAACATTGAGGAGATTAAATGAAACTTGATTGTACTGAGGTGGTGTTTTCTTCGTTCTGAAGACCATCCGAACCAGAGAATAAAAGTGGTAACAACATCTTGTAAAATACATAAAACATAGTACTAAGAGAGAAAAAGTGTTGAGAAGAAAAGAATAGATAAGAGGACAAAATCTCTAAGCAATATCATATCAATTGTATAAAAATGTTTGTTTTACATTTACAAGAAATATGTTGGTTCTTAAAGGTTTTTTAATTGCCATTTCTGGGAGGGGAGATCATATTTAATGTAAATATTCTATACTTTTGTACATTGTGCATAATATAATTTCAAAATCAGATAATATTTGTTTAACAGAAAGCTGTCATATAACATAAATATAAATTTAGAAGACGTGTATCTTCATGAAAGTAGAAAAAAAAAATCCGTATAGTTTATTGCAAAGAAAAGACAGAAAATTATCTTTGAAGAGTGGTCTGGGTGTCACAGAGTTCCTGCTTTGCTGATCTGAGCACAGGTTCTTTCAGAAAATGTCACCATGTGATGTGGAACTTGCTCCAGGTGGGGCTTTCCATGTCCCTGCTTCAAGGAGAAATGAGTCCCTTAATCAACCCTTTCATAAGGGATCAGTGTGAAGAGCAGGGCACGCAAGAGTTTTCTCGGTCTTTAGCTCATCATAGGAAGAACAAAATATTATTTGTTTCTCAGGAAAGTATGATTTCTTAACGGCTGTTGCCCTGGCCCTGGCATAAAGGAGTGCTATTTGGATTTTTTTAACCTACTATATCAATAGAAAGAAATATTTAAAAGTAACTTATTTGATAAATGATTAAAGGAAAATTGGATCATTTTTGGGACAGTTTGTTTTTCTTCATTTTTTAATAATTAAGAGGAAAATAGATTAGACTGGTTGTAGAACGGAGTATTCTTTATAACTGACCAGTTTAATCGTATGATGAAGTTGAAATTGGAGTAGAATTGTCCTATTTAGTCTCCCTAATTCATAAAACCTTCTCTTATGATGATAAATAAATTATAAAAAGAGAATATTAAAAGAAAAAAACTACAAGGAAAAAGAATATTTACCAAAGTGGAAAATATGTATAGTTTTAACTTTCTAGATTTTCAACTTATTTGAAATCCTATGAATGAAGATAATTTATTTTATTCTTACAGGAGTATACTAAGGAAAGAAATAAAAGAAACAACCCTGGCAGTGGCCCAGAGTATCAGCAGCTCCAAGCCTGAAGGTGCTAAAATGGCCAGGTACAGAGACAGATGAAAACCCCCTGCATGCACGTTCCCGCAACAGCATTGCATTTTGGATATCAACGAAAGAATGCTAAACACCACTTCCAAGGTAGGTCTAGGTCCTCTATATGCTGAAAGTGTAAGGGTTTTAATCTAATAACCAATATGTTTAGACAGTTTTGGGGAAGTTGCTATGTGCCAGATACTACATTATAACATGCTTTACATAAAACATCTCATTTAATTTTCTGTTATTAATGATTCTATGATCGTTCCCATTTTCCAGAAGAGGAAAGTGAGTCCTTCTACATTACCAAAAAAATGCACAGCCAACATGTTGCAGGGAGAGGAATCAAACCTAGTTTTATGGGACTCAAAAGTCCAGTTCTTAATAAATCGTTTTTGTATTTCATCGCCAAGACCAAAGGGTTAACTGTTATGAAGAGGTGGTCATTGTTAAGGGGAGTGGTGTTTAAAATTCATTTCTTGGAAACACTGGATTATTATTTATTTAAAATTACTTACATTTAGTTCATACAAGCTCTATTAATAAGGATTGTAAGAAAAGGCTCAAGGGAAGACATAAAAAAGTTCTTCGATATTCAAAGATTATTGGTTTTAGTTAAATGTCTCCTTAAAATGGGACTAATATTTCATTGTAAATAATAAAATATTGTTGAATGAGATTTAGTATTGAAAATCATTCCAAAGTTTATGAAAGTAAATTTATCTAACTTCCTATTATATATCCACGTTTTGTTATAAATTAAGACCTAATTCTTAAAACAAACAATATTTGAGCACTGTCTGTAATATACTCCTTTTGACACTGCTTTTGATAAATATTGTGTAATACAGTAAGATGACAGATCTGCAAAGTTAAAGAGGGTAATTTTTCCAAAAGAATTGTTCATACACTTGGTTTTTGCATAGCCTTGTCAAATTTCCAAAGGACTTCTCTTAGTCCCTTTGTTTCTCTGCACAATTTTGTATTTGCATGTGACTCCAATAACTGTAATCATATATATATTGGCATGATTTAATGTACTTGAAACGTGATTCTACTTGAAGCATGCTCAGTGCTGAGTGAACGTGTTCTCACTGGTTCTTGCTGCTGGAACTGATGGGTGGTACACCTCTCCTTAGGCCACATGCTATTCTCTGTCAGGTTATCTTTGTGGTGAACTAGATATGAACTATTACGGATGTCTAATATAGGCAATGCCTGTCATTGTGTGGAAAGAGGACATTTACTGTCCAAGAATCTCTTTTCTTGAATTTGACCGTAGTTTCTGAGATGAACCACAGAGACCCCTTCTCAGAGGTTAGGCCCTGATCTGATCATTCCATATCCAACAGTCCCAGCTGACCATGCTACAGCTCTTGATTAACACAGTTCTATGAGTGTGATCAAACAAAGTGAGATTTCCTCCATGAACACGTAGAGTGCTAGAATGGCCAAGTCAGTGAGTACTTACTTATAAACACATACTTTGAACAGAAACTACCTATTAATTCATTCTTTCCTTCATGACCCTTGAAAACAGATGGAATGTTTTCCTCTTCCTATCCTCTGCCTTTGCCTATTCCTTGGCTTAGGAGGAGCATTTGTTCTTTTAGAAGAAAACATAATTCTATTTTTTGTTTTCCCTTATCCTCCTCACATTATGTACCACAGTCAAATTGACTGTGCACCTTATCTTTAGATCCATTTTAAAAAATCATCTTTCAACCCTGTTCCTTGTCCTCAATAGGCATTTGATAAATGTTTGTTGAAAGAATGTGTTTATTCTAAACAAAAAATAAATGAAAGAAAATTACTAGAATTATCTAAAATGTCTTATTTTTTATTTTTATCAATTTTATTTATGTGACAGTTTTTGACAATTATTCCTAGTTATGTGGGAATTTTATCATTGAATATTTATTTTAAAATTTTGGTTCTAATATTGTTAAATATTTTTTTTATTAGTAAACAAATGGCACAAACTTTCTTATCCTTCAGCTACAGGTATGTCTGCTCCCTAGATGATAAATCACAATATTAAGATCAATTCTCATAAAAGCAACTTATCACAACTGATGGGAAACCTGAATTTGTCCACATGGTTTTCCTTAAACTGGGGAAGTGTATTTTTCCATAATTAAGAAATATTTTTTATAAGTATTACAGAAATTTTAGGCAATTTGGAAATTAGAAAGCAGACTCAATTTTCCTAGTAACTGATGGACTTTCAGAAGATTAGCATCTCCCCCATAGTTTGTACACTAGGTCAAAGGTACATAAATGTTATCACACTATTACTGTAATAGAATGCTAAATGAGGATTTTTGCAGTTGAGAATAACTGGTGTAAACCAGCCCCTCCCCATGCATTTTAAGTTAAGGTGCTTCCATTGTAAAGGAGGTGGCTTAAAATTTATCAGGAAATTTTTTGCCTATCACCCACATCAAACTTAGATATTTTAATCAGGCTCAGAAATTAAAAGAGAAATTGGCAAATGAATTTTTCCAGGGCTATGCATTCCCTACCCTCACTCCAGTGGTGAGATAACAGAGTTTCTCCCAAATGTGATAAGATCAGATCTAACCTCTAGAAAACATTCTCCTGGACTTTAGAGTATATAGTAGCCAATCTTTGATTATCTATCATGATATTCACAATAGCTGAAAGGTGGAGGCAACCACCAAAGTGTCCATCAACAGATGAATGGATAAAATATTGTATTATACACATGCAATGGAATATTATTCAGCTATAAAAAGAAATGCATTTCTGATACATACTACAACATGGATGAACCTTGAAGGCATCAAGTTGAGTGAAATAAGACAGACACTGCTTATAGGAAATACCTAGAATAAGCAAATTTCATAGAGACAATATGTTACAGGTAACGAGTGGCTGACAGAGGGGAGGGGAAGAGGCAGTTATTGCTTATTGGGTACAGAGTTACTTTTTGAAGTGATGAAAAATTTGGGGAAGTGGGTATTAGTGAGGGTGCCACAATATTGTGAATGGAATTAATATCACTGGATTATACACTTGAACATGTTAAAATGGGAAATTTTGAGTTGTTTATATGTGTTGCAGTTGAGCAGTTTGATGTAATTATGAATTCCAAAAATTTAATTGGATCATGCTTGTAAACTGGTATGCTAATCTGGGCATGATTAAGTTATGATTAGGGCATTAACTGGGCCACGTCAGTAGGGCATTGAGCCCCACCCCTTGGTGGTGGGTGAATCAAATACAAAAGGGCAAGGCAAAGACAGAAGGAGTAGTTTTGATGTTGGAGTTTTGACGTTGGAGAGAAGGCCCTGGGATAGAGATGAACCCTTCACCTGAGAGTTCACAGCTGGCCTTGTGGAGAGAAGCAAAGCCCAAAGACCCTCATAGTCTACAGCTGACCTTGTGGAGGAAACAGAGGAGCTAAGCTGGGAGAGAAATGCAGCCCTGGGAAGAGAGGAACCCAAGAAGCCTGAACCGTGGCAAACATCGGCAGCTGTCTTGCTCCAACACGTGGCAATGGACTTTGGTGAGGGAAGAAACATATGCTTTATAGCCTGGTAACTGTGGACTTCTACCTCAAATAAACACCCTTTATAAAGACCAACCAATCTCTGGTATTTTGCATTAGCACCCGTTTGGCTGACTAATACAATATGTTAATAAAATTAAAAGTGAAAAAATATATATGGAGAGAAAGGAGTTGGCACATGGGAAAGCGACCTGAAAGATTGGATTAAAATGAGGATATGAGTGTAATAAAACTTTAACATTATAATTATATCATCCCACTGAATCTGTTATAAAATGAACTTGTTACATTGGGCCCTTTAGGCCTTACTCCACACCCAGTTTCAGGCTTCTTGCCATTTTAGATAGAAAAATCTATTTTCTTATCTCCAAAGATAGATTAAAAACAATGCAGGGGAGCAGATGTAGCTTAATTGGTTAAGTGCCTGCTTCCCATGTATGAGGTCCTGGGGTCAATCCTTGGTACCTCCTAAAAGCAAAACAAAACAAAAACAATGCAATATCTTCCAAATATGCAAAATGAACAAACTACATATGTCTCCAATCTCACTTTTCTTAAGATAATCTTCTCAAAAAAAGATGATAGTCATATCTCCCATGAATTCTTACTAAACACAAATCTGACATGAACATTTTATTTCCAGTGTGTCTGTAATTAGATTGATAGCCATATAATTTTTAAAAATATTTTAAAATTAATACCCTTCAAAATATTTTTTGGGATATAGATTAAAATTAAATTTACCAAAAATTAGGATTATTTGCAAAGTATATTTTTTCAGGTGATGATATTAGTGAACAATCATAAATACTATTTTGAAATTGTTCAATTTGTAATACAGAAATTTATTTGTACATGGCTGGTTGTATAACTAAGGATGTTATGATTGAATTATTGATGCTGAAAGTCAAAATAATCTAATAACAATATTCTGAAAAAGTTAGAAATGGGTTAAATGATGGTTATCCCCCCTCTTTTTTTTTAGGAGATGCCAGGGACTGAACCGAGGACCTCGTACATGGGAAGCAGGCGCTCAACCACTGAGCTACATCTGCTCCCCAATGTCCCTTTCTACTAGAACATAAATTTTACTTAAAATATTTCTGTTTACTTATGTATTCCCTATTTTTTTGTTAGATAGTTAAAATTCCCCAACAAAAACTAGGGGCAAAATTATGCTAAATAAATAAAAATGTTATTTGAGGATTGTATTATTAATGATAATGAAAGATATCATCTCTGTAGGTAATTATTATTTAGTAGATGGCCTGAAACAAATGCTATTTAACCTTCAAATCGTACAAGAAAAATTTAATCATATTTCAGATGACCTTTCCAAATTATTATTTCATTCAAGAATGGAATTTTCCACTCTGAAGTAACCTCAGAAGGCTTGGAAACATGTATTTTGTCTGGAAGATAGTATTGAAAATACACAAACAAGCAATTCAAGATATTAGAAAGATTAAAGTTCAAAATTAGTGAAATGATATAAATATGAAGAAATTTAAATATTCAGAATTGTCATTAACTACTTATGCTTTTCAAGTTATTACCCCTTACCTAATAAAGAATAGAAACCTATAACATTTTATATCTCAAAAAAATATCTTATAGCTCATACCTTAGCTTCATTCCCCTCCCTCCCATATTATTATCATGTGATTGAAAAGAAATGATCCAGTGAATTGTTCAGTTAGAATTCTTTCTATAATAAAATATTGGCTAAGATTGAAGGTTCTTAAGTGAGTATTAATGAATTCAAATTCAAATACTTAATAACCAAGTGAGCCTGACTATGTACTTAACCTCTCTATATCTCACTTGTCTCATGAACAGTATTGAGATAATATTAAAATTGACCTCATAGATGTTGTCATTAATATGTCATTAACATAATGATTCACACATATTAAACTTTTAATTAATTTTAATTCTTTAATTTCATCTTTTACCCACCCCCTTCCCTTCTCTCTCCTTCTTGATTTTCTAGGAACACACTCCCTTGCTATTGTAGTCTATTAATTTATTACCTGGGCAATCAATTTACTCTTCATGACCAAGTAAAACACTCCTAAATGAAATAGTCTCTTTAACAGAAGTAGAATCAATTTCAATGATTATGAGGTACATCAATAGTACCATGGTGTCTCATATTCAAATTAATAAATATTAAAGTAACTTGCTAATCATTTACATTTCTTTAAATAGAATATTTATGATATATCACATTTATGTCAAGGATGTCATCAGGTTGGGTCAGAGGAAATGTATGTCATCTGATCAAAATGCTAAATAAATTATTTTATTTCTACTTTTAAGGTTACAGACTGTGATAATTTAACCCTTGATTGTCACAGTCTCTTTTCTTTGAAATTTACAGAGAATGAAGAAAAGAATAATGTAACAAGCTTTTCCACTCTTCCATAGAATCCACCTTACCCAGTTAGTGGATGACAAACAGGGTTTTAGAAACGTTGTTGGAGAAGATATAATCCAAGAAAAAGTGGTTATCATGCAGAACAGATCCTTCCAGAGACTCCCAGTTAATATGGATTTCTTTCCAATGTTTCTGCTAGTACCAATTTGAGCTTTGAACACTGTGGAAGCATTGCAAAATTCTAAGCCTTTCATAGATTTATCCAAAAAAATGGAGTTTTAAGACAAAAGATTAAACTCTTTGATATTTTGTCAATTGGAATAAAAGTCAAGCTGTGTAATAGTCAAATAAAATGATACAACTTTAGTCTTCTGCATGTTTGCCAATGCAACCTAACATTCTCTAATGAAGAATGTCATGAAGGACACATGATAATCATGCAGTAATGTACCCTGTTTCTATATAGAAAGTCGATTTAACTTATCTTCTGCAATTATTTTCAGTATAAACAATGCTTTAAAATAGAAAACACGTTTTCTGTTTTCTAAACAATCATGACTGAAATCCATTGTGGAATTGAAACTTTAAATGGACAGATAAAGTGGATTCTGGTTATTATTACATGATAAACAGGATACTGAGATGTTCCACAGACTTCTATTAAGACACTGTTTTTCTGTATGGAAGAAATCTCACAGGTGCAAAGTATTTCAGCACCCACAGTCCAGTTACAAAAGATGAATTAAAGTGAATACGACAAATTTAAAAAGTAACTCTATTGAGATAAAATATATAAACTATTAAATGCATGCATTTACATGTACAGTTCAATGAGTATTGATATATATCTGATTTATGTCACATACATGTACATATATGCATTTATATTCTATATAATCAATATAACCACCATTCCAATTAAAATATATCACTCCAGAAACACCCTTCATACCCCTTTGCAATCAATCCTCATTCCGTGGCTCTGAGCAAGCAAAGACCTGATATCTATCATACAGATTAATTTAGTCTGATCTAAAATATTATGTATACAGTACAAACTATTTTGTGTTTGTCATTTTCATTCATATTGTTTTTGAAATGCATCCATGTTTCATGTAAGTAATTCATTCATTTGCATTGCTCAGGACTATTCCAGCATGTGAAAATACATATTTGTTTATTCATTAACTTAATATGGACATTTGGATTGTTCCAGAATGTAAGAATTATGGTGTTAAGATGCACAAGGATACAGCATGTTTTTTCATTTCTCTTAGGAAAAATACCTAAGAGTGGAATTGCTGGGTCATTTGCTAATTATATGTTTATATTTAAACTACAAAACTGTTTTCAAAAATGGTTTTTATCAGGTTACATTTCCATTAGCAGTATAGAAATTCCAATACTTGGCATAACATCACCTCACATTTTCAGTTTTGTTTATGTTATTTTCCATGTTAGCCATTCTGGTGAGTGTAAAAACTAATTCGTGATTTTAATTTGCATTTCTCTGGCAACTTACTGATGTTAAGCAGCTTTTTATATGTTTATTAGCCATTTTTGTATTTTGTCATGTGACGGATCCATTGAAATCTTTCTCTGCTTTTAACGGATTGTATTAATTTTCACTGAATTGTCAAAGTTCTTTGTGCATTCTGGATATGTGTCCTTTTTCAGTTATATGGATGAAAAATATAGTCTGTGTCTCATCTTTTTATATTATGACACTTTTCCTATGCAGGCATTTTACTTTTGAAGAAATACAATTATTTTTTTCTTTTAGATTTATTAAATTTTGACTTTTTAAATATAAGTTCGCTGTTCCAAGATCACCAAAAGTTTCCTTAATTTTCTTCTAAAGTTTTGTAGTTTTAGCTCCTATGTTTAGATCTTTAGAGCAATACATCATGTGGATGGTGAGAGATAAAAAAGAAGTTATATATATTCAATTGTTCCATAACTATTTGTTGAAAACTTGATCCCTTTCTTCATAAAGCATTTATTAAAATGAATTGATTACATATGTTTGCACTTATTTCTAGACTCTATTCCATTCCATTGATTTTAATGGCTAAACTTAAGTTATGGCAATAAGTTGATCATGAAAACTTTAAGTGTGGAAAAGAGATTGTGTTAAGTCTTCAAGTTATTCATTTTTAAAAGATTGTGTTGAGCATATTAGGTCATTTTAATTTTTATATGCATTTTGAAAACATCTTGTCAATTTCGACAAAAATGCCTGCTGGGATTTTAATTGAGATTGTGTTTAAGTATATAAATCCTTTTGAGGTGAACGAGCAGTTTGAAAACATTAACTTGATTCATGAATACATTATGTCTTCATTTATTTAGATCTTTAATTTAATCAACAATGTTTGATCATTTTTATTGTACAGGTATTAAATGTTTCTTGTTAAATTTGTTTCTAATATTTTACGTTTATATAAATTATAAATGTATTTTTAAAATTTCAACTTTCAAAAGCTTGTTGCTACTATATAGGAATTACATTGTTTTCTGTGTATTAACCTTTTATTCTGCAACCGAATTAAATCTACATACTGCCCCAGTGGTTTTATGTTAGACTCCTAATGATTTTATATAGAGACCAGTGGTTCTAAACTGGGGGTCATTTTGCCCCCAGGAGATATTTGGCAATGTTTGGAGACATTTTTCATTCTCACCACTAGGAGAACGCTCCTGGTATTAAATGGCCAGGGAGTAAAAATACCACTAAACATTTTACAATGCACAGGGCAGCTCCTCAGAGGAAAATTTTTCTGGACTGAATATAGTGTGGAGGTTGAGAAACCCTGATGTAAATAATCATGCTCGCAGGAAATAGATAAATGTCACCTCTTTCTTTCCAGTCTCTGTCTCTTTTATTTGTTTTTGTTTGTTTGTTGTGACTACCTTAGTGTTCTGTTTAGGGCTTCCAGCACAATACTGAATAGAAAGGAGTTCTCTAGCTTTATGTCCTTAGCATCTTTCCAGAGTTTGAAAAATTATTGACATCAAATAGCTTTTCTTTATGTTGCCTTTATCGATTTGTGATAACTGTAATATAAAATAAAACTTACAAATATGTATTTATTAATGCACTAAAATAACATTACCCATTACATGGGAACATAAATATTGTATTTTGTAATTTAAAAAACTATATTTTATTCGACAAAAATAGTGAGATTTTGCAATTTTTTAAACATCTGTTTTAATAAGATACAGAGAACTTGTCTGTTGCTTCATTCAATCTGTTGAAATATTTTGTTTTTTGTTGATGTATATGAAGAAAATCCAGACTCTGACAGGTATATGTTGGGGAAAGGAGAAGTAATGTAATGTAATTTGTAGATAATTGTGCTTATTATCTTTTGATAATTTACTGAAACTTGCCAAGAGGTTCTTTCTTAAAGCTCAGTTGCAATGTGGAATCTGAAACCACATATCTTAAGGTGTTTTGCTTTTTATGTTAAAATTCATTGAGCTAATATGGAATTTTAATGGATCCTTTACCCATGCATAAATTTGTAACATCATGCATTGTTCATTTGGAGAAATACTGATTTATTGAGTGTATTGGTTTCACAGGGCTGCTGCAGCAAATTACAATACACTGGGTGGCTTAAAGCAACAGAACTTTACTCTCTCCCAGTCCTGGAGGCTCTAAGTCTGGAATCAAGGTGCTGGCATCTCTTACATGCGCTCTTTGAAGGCTGTAAGAGATGCTCTTTCCTCATCTCTGCCTAGCTGCTGGGTGGTTGTGGCAGCATAACTCCTGATCTGGAGTTTGACACACAAATTGGTACTGTTTCTTCTTGAGTCGCGTTTATCCCATTGTTTTATAACTAATGTGTGAATTTTGTCTATGTTGTCAAATGGCATAAAAGTATTCATAATATTCACTTGCAATTTTAATGTTTGTAGGAACTATTGTGGTAACCTCTCATTCATTCCTGTTATTGCTAATTTTTTTTTCTCTTTCCTCTTTTTTCTTCATTATTCTTGCTGGGGACTTTTCCCAAGTTTAATAATCTTTTCAAAGTACAAAGCCTGACTGGTAAAATGTTTGGTTGTCTTTTCATCTTTCACTACTTTATCTTTTTATATTTAGTCTTTCACTTTTCTACTTTATATAATTTGTTCGTTTTATTTGAACTTCTTAAACTGGAAAAAAATAACTGTTATAAAATTTATTTTCTAATATAACCTCATAAAACTAAGGTTTTCCCTCCTAACACTGGTTTAGCTACATCCCACCAATTTTTAAATGTGGATTTGAATTAAAATAATTTAATTCAAAATATTTTCCAATTTCTCTTTTCATTTCTTTTTGTCATTTGTGTGTATCTTAAACTATCATTCAGGTGAAGGTAGTTGATACATCTGTCATTATCTTCTATATCATGGTTGATTTCTATTTATATTTGTATAAATTCCTGAGGAAGTCATGTTAAAATATTCGAGTATGATTGTGGGTTTGTCTACGTCTTCATTATATTGCTCCATTTTAACTTAATGAATCTCTAATTGAGTGCATACACATTTTTGATAGCTCTGTTCCCAGATGAATTTGATTTTTATTTTCATGAAATATCCCACTTTATATCTGATGAGTCATTTTCTTTCCTTAAAGATTATTTTCTGTGTTTAATGCATCCATTCTTACTTTCTTATGCTTATGATTTGCTTGAAACATTTTCTATCTGTTTACTTTCATATCATGTGTTGCTTTATGAATCCCTCACCTCAGAACCTCCAGTGGCCACTGACTCCACGTCCATGATAAATTTCTTCCATTGCTAGAATCACAAGTCTACAGTAGAACAACTGTAAGTCTACTTTAGCCCATCATCCATTCCCCAACCATGAGGATTCTGTGATGGTGATGCCCACTCCATCTCTAATTGAGAAGGGGCTTAGGTCCCATGGGGCAGATGGATGGGACTTCCTTGCTTGCAGTTGCAGGCTCTCTCTGTTCCTTGAGATGGTTGTTGTCAGTCATCTTCTCCTTGTTTGTTGTCCTGGGTGAGTCCAATGAACTGGAGAGTAGGTGTTGCAAGTCTGTTGATATTCAGGGCCCAACTGACACATGGACAGCCCAAAGATTAAAGTCTCTTCTATATACAACTAACAACTCTATTACTAAATATAGGTTCAAATAGAGGGGCAACAGAGCCATGTGTAGGGAAAAAACAACTGAGTCAAACTCTATCACAATGAAGAATGTAAATTCCAAAGTAGGGTACCGTGGCAGTGTGCCAAACTCCTGAGCTGTCTGCCCTGCCTATAGTGTCTGGATGTCTCCAGGGACCTCAGGAGCCCAGCTATTTGAGTTATTTTCTATAACTGTCTATGAGTTCCTGCTGAGACAACATAAGTCTAACATTTCAAATGACCTCCCGAATCACCTTGAAGTCTCTTAGCCATATAAATTCATTTGTCTTTACCCTTTCCCTCTTTTGGTCAAGGTCTTTTTCCAGTTGCATTGCTAGTTGGTGCTTGGTAGTAATCCCTTGGTGCCAGGGAGGTTAATCCCTGGGAGTCATGTCCCACGTTTGGGGGAATGTAATGCATTTATGCAATGAGTTTTGGCTTAGAGAGAGGCCACATTTGAGCAGCAATGAGGCTTACAGGGAGGAATGCTTAGGCATAATATAATACTATGCTAAGTTTCAATTTCAAAAGTAGGTTCATAAGTACAGTCATCATGATCAAGGGCCTCTATTTCACTATTCTCTGTCTCTGTATTCAGGGGATTCTTGCTGTCCCATTAGAGATAGTTGCACACTCCACAGGATGGGAATTCAATATTTGTTTTGTTGTTGTGTGGATCACTACCCATTGTGACAATGCTCCATGAACACTTTAACAGAGTTATATGCCTTATAGGTATGCTCCAGGTGAACCTCTTCCCATGAATCTCCCCTCCCTGACACCCTGTACCAATGATTCTCCCCTGCTACAGTTGTAATTCACTGTGATCCAAAACTTCTTCAAAATTGAAACCAACAAAATAACCAAAAACAATTAATAGAAAAATGATAAAATAATTATGATTTTTTTCTCTTTATTTCAGCTTTTTTTTCTCTTTATTTCAGCAGATTTTTAAAATATGCTGAATATGATTTTTAAAATATTTTTTTAAAAGTTTGAAATAATGAAAAAATAAAATAGATAAAATTTAAAAAGTTTTAACATTATGTCTATCATCACTGTAAGATCTGTTGTGTAGAATGTACAGTGACACTTGTTAGCATTTTTTTTGCCCAAAATCTAATTTTTTTTTCATTTTGTTTCTAGAAGCTTTAGGTTACAGAAAGGTCACATATAGAATATAGGTGATTCCCATATACCCAACATCCTCTACCTTGTCTCCTTTCCCCTATTAATAACATTTAATATGTGGATGGTACATTTGTTACAATTGATGTACAAATATTGAACATTGCTACTAACCATGGTCAGTGATTTTCACTGTGGTTACATTTTGGACCACACACTTTTACAGTATGATGAAGTTTTATGTGGTCTGTATTCATCCTTGCAAGATCATGTAGAACAATTCCATCGCCCCTTTACAGAAAGTCATGTGATGACATGGTAGAATCAAAGTCCTATGCTTGATTTAATAAAGTAAAAGTGAAACCTCTGAATTTAATAAAATAAAAAAAGGGATATCATGCCCAGCAAACATAGGAGTTTACAAACACAATATCTTTTTGGAATTCATAAATAATATCAAATTGCCACACCTACATATTTAAGAAGATATGTGTTCCTAAATGTGCCATAATGTTAAATTTATTCATCAAAGCTTGATCCTCTCATTTCAAGAATTTGTTCAGTAGAAATGTAAAACATTGAAAGAATAGATTAATTTTAATTGTTAAGTGCTGTCAAAATCAGGAAGTAAATGCTATTCTCAAGCAGGTAACAACTGATTTTATACTCATTGACATTATATACAATGAGATACATATAAAATATTATTTTTTTACTTTGTTTCCGTGCACATTCAGGACTTGGTCAAAATAATTCTTTTTAAATTAGCCAAATAGTTTGCTCATAATGTTCCAAAGACAGATGTAGTCAGTGTGCTTGTAGTTATATGTAGCTCTATACAGCATGATTTTTAGAATGCTGTAATAATAACATGGAGGAGGAAATTTCTGAAATAGCAACTGCCAAATAAAAGTTTAAACAGTTATTGAATAATTCTGATGTACCCCTTAGAAATCATTTAGTAAACAATAGAAATTAAGGACTAAAATTAGTGAGGCCACTTAAATATTGCATTACATTTGTGCTATCACGTCAAGATTATAATGAGAGTGGGTGTAGCTCAGTGGTTTAAGCTCCAGCTTCCCATGTACAAAGTCCTGGAATCAATCCCCAGCACTCCAGTTTTAAAAATTATTTTGTCACTTCCTTTCACATGTATGATAGATTTAGAACATGGAAATGGTGATCTAACTTACGTTATTCCAGCCCTTAGCCATTTGAGATATACCATACATTGTGGAGATGAAAAAGCCATCCCTACTATGTCTTTTATGAGTTTTTGATCCATGGTATATTTCAGCTAGATAAAATAGTTTTATTCTATAATACTGAATTTCTGTATTCTTTCATATTGGGCAGTTGTTAGCAGAAACTGCACATCTCTTCATTCTGCCACTCTTCTTTATTCTATTCCTAGTGATTTCTGTCTAAACTCACATTTGAGGTAGTCGTCTATACCTACTGCAGGCTAGAGGGATCCATGCCTTCAGCTTCTGGCACCCACAATGCTGTACGGAGTGAATTTTATGAAACTCCAGTTTCATCAAGTCAAGTGCCTTCTTAAATTCCTTCAGTGAGTCTTCATTGCCTTCAAAATAAAATTCAAACCTTCACTGTAATATAAGCATTTTGTAATGTGATTTCTATCCATATTTCCAACCTCTCCATCCCCCCCTTCAACAACCTGGCTCCTAGTTGAGAAAAAAAGTGGATTCAAACACTACGATTTGGAAATCACAAACTATGGCAATCCTACTATTTTGCCTACAAAAGGTATATGCCAATATTTCTAGCATTTTAGAACTATATTACCTCTTTGATTTTGCACATGATATTGTTGTAATGTGTCTTCTGATTTTCACCCAAGATGCTAATAACAGGTTTTCCTTAAGATTTGAACCCAGTGCCACATTCTCTTGAATGTATCCTACACTCAACTCTTCTCACTCTCCTCAAACCCACTACTCATCCACCTCCCTTGTAATTCTCAGACAACCCAGCTTATTACTAAAAAATTCATTTCATCCATCATGACAGATCATCCACAACTGTAAGAATACCTGCTATAAACTTGTCATCACCTTCATTATCCATGTCTGAGTGCCTGGTGTGCTTCATAATATTTGAGGGTGTTATACATCACAGAGCTTTCGTTCAATTTTGTCCTACCTTATTCAGAGTGCAGCTCCTTCTCTCACTACCCCACCATTCCTCAGAGTGAATGGTTCCCACTCTACTTCATCATGCATAACCTTTATGCATGCTCAAATCGCTCCCATCATAAAAATTCTCTCCCTAACCTACATCTCTGGAGCAACCTTGTTATATTCCTCCATATTTCATCTAATTATCTCACAGAATATTTTTCAGAACATTTACCATAATAACTTTCTCATGTCCTTTTAACTATTCAACCACTTCTACCTGCTTTCAAATTCATCACTCAAAACGACTCTGCAGAAAAAATAAATCCATTCACCAGACTAATTTTCTAACCTGTAAACCTGGTCATGTTATTTCAGCAATTCATATCTTATGGCAAAAATAGATGAAATTCAAGTCCACTCAAGGATGTAAAATACTTTTCAATTATGGCTTCTAAAATTTATCATCACATTCCTGCCATACTTTTTGCCATGTCCTTTTTGTTTGTTTGTTTAGAAAACTTCATAATTCTGATAGAATTCCTCCTTGTTCCATAATATTCCCTATCTTCTCAATTTGTTCTAATTGAATTGTCTGCCACAAAATTACTTTCCATGGTGAATTTTCTTCTCAGTATTTAGGAAGTGTCTTCTTTAGGGGAATACTCCCTCTTCATTTGATGTGGTCTAGGTAGTCCCCATTCATAACTCTGGTGCTTTCCTTTACACAGTGATAATGCCTTGGCCTTATTTTGTACCCTCTGTATTACTTTGTCCTGCATACTTTTTAGGCATCTCCTTCTTGAGGTTACTTCAAACTGAAAGCCTGCATTTGATTCATCTCCAGCAGAAGATGGAAATCATTTTCTGTAAAGGGCCAGGGAGTAAATATTTCAGGCTTTGTGGCCACATAGTCTCTGTTAGAAACTCAAACTCTGCCATGTTAGCACAAAAATAACCATAGACAATACATAAATGAATGAGTGTGGCTATGTTCCAATAAAACTTTATATAAGGACATGGAAATTTGAATTGCCTACAATTTTACCGTGTCATGAAATATTATGCTCCCTTTTATTTTTTAACCCTGTAAAATATGAATGTCAATTTTAACTCTCAGGTCATACAAGAACAAGTAATAAATTATATTTGGACTGCTTAATCCATTTCTGAGTAATTCCTACATTTCACACAAAACCTACCTGCTCATAGGAACTTACAAATATCTGTTGTAGGAATGAAGGAATTAAGTGGGTCTACGTAAGTTTTTTAAAAAATTCATTGATGGTTGAGTCATAAATAAATGAACCAATTATGTTTGACTCTCAGTCCTACTGTTTTATTACTCTCAGAGTTATAAATGATTTTGTATAACCCTTATCTTCAAACATATTGGAGTGAATAAAGGGCAAAAACCAAGATTACCTCAACAGAACAAGCATTTGACAAAACCCAACACCCTTTCATGATAAACAGAGTAAAGGGAACTACCTGAATTGGATAAATCTCATCTACAAAAAATCCACAGCTACCAGATGTGAATAAATCTAAGAACTACACAAGAGGAGAATGGAGGTTCTCACTATTGCTATTCCACCTTGGACTGGAAGTTGTAGGCAGGGAATAAGACAAGATAATGAAATAAAGCTCACCCAGTTTGAAAGTAAAGTAACTTCATTCTCCTTCACTTCTCCTCCCTTCTGTATCCTAGGTCCACTGGTAGCTCCTCACACATCTCCAGGGGCTCCTTATACTAGACCTCTCATGCAGACATCATATTAAATCTGCCTTCTTTGATTGGCACAAATACCTTAGATACCTTCTTTGCTGGCAGTTGCTGCTTCTGGCCCTTTACAAGTTTCAACCAGACTGCATAGATGTGGACAAAGATGTTGACCCATCTGGTGACACTTGTGGTATGGTTCTTGGGGCTGAGTAGGGATCCAGTGATCCCCAAAGCACTGTAGTTTTTATGCAAGATGTGGGATACACTTGTGGGTAAAGCCCTGAGACAGAACCAGGGAAGATTTAAATGGTTCCACCTAATTTAGAAAGATCAAATTGCAGCAAGTCAATCACATTGGGGGTAACAGGATGATGACAGCAAGATCTTAGCTCTTTTAATCAAGTGGGGACAGAAGAAAGGGAAGAATTCCCTCTTGCACAGAAGGAGAGATTCTAATGCTAGCACCATTTCCTTCACTGTAAATCCAAAGCCTTTGTGAACTCTACAGAGATGGTCACAAAGTGCCCTTCAGAGCACTGGCCCACCACAAGGAGGTGAGTGGTTGAACTGTGTGTGTGTTTTTGTGGGTTTGTGTGTGTTTTTGAGAGAGACAGGGAGAGAGACAGGGAGAGAGAGAGAGAATCAGTGATTATTGCATTACCTGCGTTTCTTCTCATCAGCCGGTCACTTTCTCCCCTCCCATTTTCTTTCTTTCTTCCACTCAGTGTATGCAAAACCTTGTCTTAAATTTATGCTTCATTTTTCTTAAGGTGTTCCATGTGGTCACACAGGGAACATTTTCACCAGTGAGACCTGAATGAACATTCTGGTCAGCAATATCATCAAGCCAGCCACTCTGAAGACTGCATGGAGAGGGGACTCTCTTGCTCAAGGTACCTACTAAGCGGGGAGACCTCAATGTTCTCTTCAAAGTTAAACTACAGCTAGCCCATTGCATATGTAGCACCTATCCTGTTTCTAGGCTTCACACCACCAATACCAGGGTCCATCAAGCAATATGCCTTAAAGATAACCCAAGCACTGTGTCCAGATAGCACTGGACAATTGTTCCAGCTCCTGAACCCTGTCTGAGTGGGGGCTCCACCCAGAGGTCTAATATTGTGCACTAGCTTGGAAGTAAGTTCCCAATGAGAGTCTGGAAAGTAACCTGAATACTTCTGGATAGGTTGAGATACCTTGTTTAAAGTAAAAATGTCATGTGATCTTTGCCTCTCAGGTTTGCTTATTCCTCTTAACTGCTCTCCCTGCTCTTTGTACTCCTCTTGTTAGGAAGTAGAAGAAGATCAGGAATAATGCTTTTCTGAACACTCCCCCATTCCACACAGACCTGAAACCCAGGCTTAGGGTGTACAAGAGCCAGCTAGACAAGGAAACTCCACACTAGCCACACATGTGTATAGTTCACACCAAGCTGTCTTCCCTCTCTCGGGTGGAAGAGAAAAAGGAGCTCAGGGCCATTACACAGGCCATTAAGCAAGAGTCACATTTCTTTTGAGGCCGGTGGATTTAGAGGAGCCCCAGCAGCCTCCCTGCCTGCTCTGCCTAGACTCCAGATATCTGGACGTGTCCTATTCCCTCCTGATATCAAGTATATAAGGGTGGAGAAGGGAAATGCCTGGGCCTCTATAGAATACCACTGAGGCTACACAGTGAGTGGGAAGGAGTGCATTTCTCCCTGCCTCCAGATGGGCGGGAAATGATTCGTGGGGAAGCTAGCAGCTATTCCTCATCAGTGGAACCAGTTTCATGATCGACTGTGAATACAGGTTCCCATCAGCTCCAAATTCCTCTTCAAAATTTTGTGAAGTAGAAAGACTACTTCAAATTTACCCATAAGCAACCTGAATGGGATCTTCTCCTTTTCCTATCTCAATCACACCACTTCTGCCTGTTCTCCATACACACACCTATATAAAGTTAAAGGGTTAGAAGAAGTAGGATAGAGTCTAATTTATACTGAGCAGTTACAAAATGTCTTTAAGCATTTTTGTTATATTTCTTCAAAAAATAGACAATTAAAACATCCTATTTAATCAAATCAAGCAGGTACAGTACTGAAATCCAGAAATGGGTGGGGAAGCAACACCACTGTCACCCTCCTCCCATCTTGTTACCTTGAGAAGTCAAAGCAGACACTCAGTAAGAGCTAAGGATATCCCATCTATCCCTTAAAACCAAAGACCTGGGATATCCTACACTTATACCCCCAATAGTCCTATACAGGCAGAAGGCAGCACATGACGATTTGAACAAATAAATGTAATATGAATGGCAAACATCTCTGATTATGATCAGAGAATTTCTAATGTCAGGGCTATTAGATAATGTGTAAGTTGTGCTGATTATCTTGACATTTTCTAAATTTTTAATCTACTCTGAAGCTCATTCACATTGCAGAATTCTGTTCCTTGCTTACATAGGAAGTCTCTGTTTCCTAGCTCGCAAAATTTGCCCGCATTCTTCCTCACACAGCTCCATGACCACTTGTATCTTCAAACCACCAATGGCATGTTGATCCCTCACACTTCCAATCTGATTTCCTCTTCTGTCATCAGTTGGAGTACATTCTCTGTTTTTAAATACTTCACTGATTAGTTTCCCTTTACCATAATCTCCATTCTGAAAGACACAATGTCAACTAATTAATAACCTTAATTGCATCGGCAAAACTGCCTTTTCCCATTAACAGCATAATTATGGGAGTGATAACTTATAATATTCAGAGTCTGGGGGATTATGGCAAGACATCTTACTTTCACTAAAATTTATACAAAGTCCCACAACCATCTAATCTATTAACAGTTTTTGGATAATGACATTATTCCATGAAAGCAACTAAATAATATACCATTGTTTTAACCACAAAATGGTTTCATTTATGTAAAAGCAGAATGTTAATTACATAACAGTAAATATAATGTGGAATTATAGCATGAGAAAAGGACTTCAGTTAGTTTGGTTTCCATTAATGTATCTGTGATTCTGGACTTTTTTTTTTCCATTTAGATAAGTCATATTATTAAAACATAGATTAGATGTGAAAAAATTTGATTTTTACCAACAGTAAAAAAATAATAAAAAATAAATAAATAAAGCTTAAAAAAAAATAGATTAGAGAGGAGGCACAGACAGAAACAGAGATGGAGAATGAAAGAAACATTTAAACATTGACCAAATAAAAAATTTTAATGGTTTGGAGTGAAATTTCTTACATCATTAATCATCATGGGACCAAGAAGCAGGGAAACTCAGGATAATTTCTGCATAATTATAAAACAGTTGCCAATGAATTAAACAGAAATCTATGGCAAGGAACCTAAAATTGAAGGGTCTACCAGGTATGAAATGGAATTTAGAGACTTTTTGGTAAAATTAATTTAAATATTTGTGTTTTTCAATTCTTCTAATTCGTATCTGCTTACAGTTACCAAAATGTTATTCTATGAAACTCTAGTAACTTCAAAACTAACTGGGAGGATTAAATGAAGACTGACACTACTAAGTCATCAGTATCAGATACCCATAAGCACGTTGTCTACCTGTCTCCTCATTTTTCATCAGAGCGAAACAATGCCAAAAAACTTCACTAATATACTTGAAAAAAATCAAAACAAAGACAAAGCATTTCTTAGTTGCTATAAAAAATTATTAGTAATCTGTCATTCCTTTGAGACATTGCTGCTAATTACGGCTCACATTGGATGCTTTACGGTTGGTTGACTCATTACCCACTTAAAAAGTCACATATAAAAATTATAAATTGAGGAAAACTCTCAGATTACATTAACAAAATGTAACTCAGGCAGTTATGGGATATGGTGGTGTTTTGCTTTTCCCTTCTTTTGGTGCTTGGTGTATGAGTTGTTTGATGAATAACAAATTATCACAAAAAGCAGTGGCTTCAAACAAGAAAAAATTTTTATTGATTCCTCAAGAGCAGGAAGATACTTTCACATGCAACACAGTCTCCCCCACTTTAAAAAGCACCCGGAGGGTTCTGGCTCCTCCACATCCAATGCTCCTGGTAGCAGGAGCTCACTGGGGGGAGAGGAGGGATAATAAATTAGACAAGAGGTGCTGTCATCAAAGTGCACTTTTTTTTGTGGATGCCTTCTTTGGGGATCCATGAGGTCCCAGTCCCCACCTACACTCCCATGTGTCTCAATGTTTAAGTTCCACATTCCTGAAGCTCGAGGCAGGGAGCTCCTGAACGTGGTGTCATTTTCTTTGGTGTTGGGGGTCATCCCAGGGCCTGGTCCTCCTTTCCCTGCTCTCAGGGGTACCTCCTGCCCCTTCTTCTTGCTGTTCTTCAACAGCCAGTGGAGTGCCCTCCTCATTACATTTGGTCTTTTGGTTTTTGTGACTTCCTGGGTGTTTTCTTCCAGGCCTGGTGGGATCATGGGACAAAGGGTGTCAGGAAAGTTTCTGTTCTGAGTGGGGGTTTCTCTTCCCTTGTTCTCAGGGTCCCCCAGCCCTTTTACTGGTGGACATGTTCTAGGGTGGAGCTTAGATTGCCCTTGTATTTAAGAAGTGTATTGAATGCACTCTTGTTACAGTGCTTCTTTGTAAGGAGGATTTAGGGAGGTTCTGCTGCCAGAGGCTGCACCCCAATGTCTCCTAGAGGCCCCAACCATCTGAGAAGCAGTCAGGTCCCCATGGGTCCCACTCCAAGCATGGCAGTGAGAGGCCCCAGAAGATAACCTTCCTGATTCTACACTCAACTCAATTGGGCAGTCCTGGAGCTCTGGCTCAGGTTCCAATTTCATTCCAACATGAATGGATGGGCTGATTTCCACTGGCTGTGCAGTGAGAGCAGCAGTAGGTTGTACTTTTGCAGGAGGGCATGGGATAGGTCGGCTGCCCAGTCCACCCCTGGTTTCTCCCTGACTGGCCTTCATGTTATTGGTGTTACTGGCCTCGTGGAAAGTCAGGGACAGGGCAAGTGGATGGGGTGGAGGGATGCCTCTTGCCCGTGACCTTAGCAGGTGCACTCATGGCAGAGAGGTGGGCAGAGGGGAGAGGCAAAGCAAGGAAAGGGAAGAGGTGGGCAGGTGCAGGGGAGCCAAGTGGTCAGAGGATAAATAGTAGGACAGGGATGGTGTAGGAAAAGGGAGAGAGAGAGGGAGGGAAGGTAGAAGGGGTCAGGGGCCACCAGGGGCAGAGATGGAACAGCTAGTGGCCAGGGTGACAGGGAGATGAGGCAAAGGGGAAAAGAGGTGGGGGGTGAGGGGTACCTGGGAGGCAGGGGTGAGGAGGCTCTCTGGGGGAAGGTAACAATCAGGGATGGGAATGTGGGAGCAAATGTGAGAGAGCAAAAGGAACTCAGGGATAAGGGAAAGGATGGTAGGAACAGCCTTGATGTGGGCATGGCCAGGGTGAGATAAGGGGGGAAGGAGGAAAAGGGAGGGAAAGAGGAGGGGAAGGAAAGGACCAGGATGGTGTCTCCACAGGGATGGTGGGCTACTCTGGACACCACCTGGACGGATGGTCTCAAGCCCAACAGTACTGCCGGGGCCTCCCACAGAGGGGCGGTGGTTTTGCCCCTGGACGGAAGAGTGAGCCGGCAGAGGAAAGCACAGAGGACGCAGCCAGAGATGTAACAGGCTGGTCACTCTGAGGGTGTGGAGGCAGCCTGGTGGCCAGACACCCAGACACCGAAGGGGGTGCAGGGGGAGCAGCGATCTCTGCAAGGGCCCCCTTTGGCAGATGGCCATCCCGGGGAGCTGGGAAGTGCCACGGGTGACTTGTGATGGCAGCGTGTCTGGCCGGTCCAGGTTGCTTGCGCAGGGGGCTGCAGGAAACCAAGTAGAGGCTTTAGTCAGAGGAAAGAGTGGGCAGGAAGACCTAGCAGGCCTGGCTGGGAGTTGGGCTGCTGGTGCCTCAGGTCCCAACTGATTCTCAGCATCCCTGACTTTCTAGCAGACATTTTACGGACTGCCACAGCTTTTGTATGCATTTCTTCTCTCTGTGGTCCCCTCACTTCTGCTCCCTGCTCTGGGAACCTGGATAGCACAGGCCATGCTCAGGAGGGTCACCAGGAAAGGGGGAATAAAGATGAATCACCTTTTCTGCGGAGATCTCACACTTGGTGTCGGCATGGCGCCTCCCTGGCAAGCTCTCCAAGCTGGGAAGTCAGGAGACTGGGTTACATGAGGTGAAGGCAGGAGTTAAGCACCCTCCTTGGGGCTGCCTGTCACAGCCCATTGGGTGAAGCTCTTACAGAAAAAGATTCTAAGAGCTCCAAGGATGAGGCTACAAAGTCAAATGGTGGAGGAAAACTGAGGAGGGGCTCACCCATGTTTAACGTGCAGTCTTTCATCAAGGACTTTCACACTAATGTAGCATGTAATCCCTACAAATATCATGTAAAGTAAACTGAAAAAATCTTACTTCACAGGAGGAATCTCAGGTTTAGTGCAATTAAACTTTGTCCTTAGCAGACTGCACAATTCCTGCCTTCCCAACCCAACAAATTTGTTTCACTGCATCTCACACATGCCACCTCTCCAGCAACGTCACTTTTTCTACAAGGATGCGTGGGATGTCAGAGTGTCCCATGGTTTGAGTGTTTTACTGGAGATCACGTCCTCCGGACCCTTTGCTATCTGAGAGGGTCTTTAACAACAGACAGGCTCAGATTATGAAGGTGGCTTGGGCTGACAGGGATTGGGAGGTGGGTTCACCCTTGGAGCTCGTGGGTTGGAGAAGAGGACATTACCTGTTAATTCACCCTTTGTTTCCACATTCTTGCCTCTGCACTGACGCTGTAAAACCAAAAAGAAGATACGATTTCATGGGATACAATCTCTGTCTTTTCAAGGAAACCTTCAGAACCTTATATATGATGATCATATATTTTATATTTGTCTATTACACATTTTAAGTGATTTAATCCCATTGATTACTTTTTCATCTTTGAATAACAGTTTTTTTTCTGGATGAGATGTCAACTGATTTTTCTTCAAGACTCTTTTTTGAGAAGAGCTCTTCTATGAACAGGATGCAATCTCCACCCTACAGGAGCACATGTGGGTTTACAAAAGCATGCTGGTCCCTGACCTCACAGCATGGGCAAGAATATCTCCCTGAGCCTTCCAGAAACTCAGCACTGCTCTCCACATCAGCCCTACCACATGGACCAGGATTGGCCCAGAGATACCTCATCTGGAATATGGAAAGTGAGCAAGTGTTGATGGACTCTCTTCACTTGAATACCCTGAACTTCCTAAACATTACAATCCATAGCCACAAAAAATGTTTGGGAATTTATCCTTGAGCCCTCTGCCACACCCACATCGATGGTCTGTGAGCTTTGAATTGAAAGGATTGTCCCACTCCAACATTGCTCTCCTCTACCTGCTCCTTACATTATGGATGGTCTCATCTGAGATTTTAGCCTCTGTATCTACATAATGGGCTAAGTAAAGTGGGAAGTGGGAAGGGAGGAAACAGTGACTTTCTACCGTAGACTGATCTCAGGGTCCCTTACCTCACTCGAGTCCTGATGTTGCTGGACTTTCCGCAGTATCGACTTCCTCTGTCTGTAGTGGAGCAAGATGTTAAAGAGCTCCACTACAGACAGGAACATGAAAAGGGAACCCAGGACCCAGCTGACTGAGTATGGGCTCAGCCACTGGGTACTGAGAACAATCACAATGAGGAAAAGACTATCTATCATCCACCACTAAGTGCTGCCTCAGGTAACTGGCACTGAGAAAGCACATTCCAGCCTTGAGTTCTGAGGTGACATTACAGGGCTTCAAAGAGCCAAGGAGATGCAGTTGGTGGGGGAGGGGATGCCTAGTGGAACCTGCAACCAAGGCCCATCCCCCACCACCTTGCTTCTCCTTTGCCCCCACTGACACCCCTCTCTGTGTCTTATTCCCTCCATATTTTTCTGTCGCTTCCTATTTTACAAATACTTCCTTTATTTACTTCTTAGGTATAATTTTAGTTTAATTTCCCATTTCACTCTGCAAAATAATCTAGTCAGCAGTGTACTAATTCATGAATTCCATGGCCTTTGAAAATATGAATTTCTCCCAGAAATTTTGCCTAAAACTCTTGATTTACACCTAGCGACTCCTCTTCTCTCAAATCTATTACCTGTTTTTTTTTTGTTTTTGTGTGAGTGTGTGTGTGCATGTGTGTGAAATATCTCAACTTATATCAGAGTTTATCTCCATGGTCAATATTGAAATTTTGGGTTAGATATTTTCTTTTGGTGATATATTTGGTCAGATATTTCTTTTAGGGTGAGACTCTATCAGAACTGACAGACTCTTTCTCTGCCAGCTTTCTGCTGTATCATTACCTTCCCTACCCCCTGTTTTACTCAGAGAACTTAAAAATCCAGTCATATCCTTTTATGTATTCTCACTTGACTTCAGGAAGTTTCTGGTCTTTTTAAAAGTCTATTCACAAAATGAGTCATTTCAGGGGGGAAATTACAAATGACCTCACAGAAATAAAAAGAATCACAAGAGAATATTATGAGAAACTATGTGTCAACAAACTAGACAACCTAGATGAAATGGAAAAATTTCTAGAAACGCATAACCAACCTGCACTGACGCTACAAGAAATACAAGAACTTAACAAACCAATCAGAATTAAGGAGATTGAATCCGTCATCAAAAATCTCCCAGCAAAGAAAAGTCCAGGACCCCATGGCTTCACAGGTGAATTCTACCAAGCATTTCAAAAAGAATTAACACCAATCCTGTTTAAACTCTTCCAAAAAATTGAAGAGGAGGGAAAATTATCCAACACATTTTATGAAGCCAACATCACCCTAATACCAAAGCCAGGTAAAGATTCCACAAGAAAAAAAATTACAGACCAATCTCTCTAATGAACTTAGATGCAAAAATTCTCAACAAAATACTTGCAAATCGAATCCAACAGCATATCAAAAGACTTATACATCACGACCAAGTGGGATTTATTCCTGGCATGCAAGGCTGGTTCAACATAAGAGAATCAATCAATGTAATACACCACATTAACAAATTGAAGGAAAAAAACCACATGATCATCTCAATAGATGCAGAAAAGGCATTCGACAAAATCCAACATCCTTTTTTGATAAAAATACTTCAAAAGGTAGGAATAAAAGGAAAATTCCTCAATATGATAAAAGGCATATATGAAAAACCCACAGCCAACATCATACTCAATGGGGAAAGGTTGAAAGCTTTCCCTCTAAGGACGGGAGCAAGACAAGTATGCCCACTGTCACCATTGTTATTCAACATTGTACTAGAAGTTCTAGCTAGGGCAATTAGACAAAAAAAAAAAAATTAAAGGTGTCCAAATAGGAAAAGAGGAAGTAAAACTATCACTGTTTGAGGATGACATGATCCCATACTGAGAAAATCCTGAAGTATCCATGATAAAGCTACTTGAACTAATAAATGAGTCCAGCAAAGTGGCAGGATACAAGATCAACACACAAAAATCAGTAATGTTTTTGTACACTAATACTGAACAACCTGAGGAGGAAATCAGGAGGAAAATTCCTTTTTCAATAGCAACAAAAAGACTCAAATACCTAGGAGTTAATTTAACCAAATTTGTCCTGCGTACAGGACCTATACGCAGAAAACTACAAAGCAATGCTAAAAGAAATTTAAAAAGACCTAAACAAATGGAAAGACATCCCATGTTCATGGATTGGAATAATAAATGTTGTGAAGATATCAATCTTGCCCAAACTGATTTATAGTTTCAATGCAATACTAATGAAAATCCCAACAGCTTACTCTACAGAATTAGAGAAGGCAATTACCAAATTCATCTGGAAGGGTAAGTGCACTAAAATAGCCAAAAGCATTCTAAAAAAGAAGAGTAATGTGGGAGGAATTTCCCTGCCTGACCTTGAAACATATTACAAAGCTACAGTGGTCAAAGCAGCATGGTACTGGCATAAAGATAGACACATCGATCAGTGGAATGTAGTTGAGAACCCAGAAATAAATCCTCACCTATACAGTCAACTGGTTTTTGACAAACCTACCAAGAGCACGCTAATGGGAAAAAAATGTCTCTGCAACAAATGGTGTTGGGAGAACTGGATATCTATAACCAAAAGAATGAAAGAGGACCCCTATCTCATCCCATATATAAAAATCAACTCAAAATGGATCAAAGATCTAAATATAAAAGCCAGGACCATAAAACTACTAGAAGAAAATGTAGGGAAACATCTTCAAGACCTTGTAGTAGGTGGTGGTTTCTTGGAACTTACACCCAAAGCACATGCAACAAAAGGAAAAAGAGATAAGTGGTACCTCCTCAAAATCAAACACTTTTGCACCTCACAGGACTTTGTCAGAAGGGTGTAAAGGCAGCCAACTCAATGGGAAAAAATATTTGGAAATCACATATCTGATAAGGGTTTAATATCCAGGATATATAAACAGATGTTACAACAAAACAATAAAATGACAAAGGACTCAATTAAAAAATGGATGAAAGACTTGAATAGACATTTCTTCAAAGAAGAAATACAAATGGCAAAAAAACACATGAAGAAATGCTCAACATCACTCATGATTAGGGAAATGCAAATCAAAAGTACAATGAGTTGTCATTTTACACCTATCAGAAGGGCCACTATTAAAAAGACAAAGAACTATAAGTGTTGGAGAGAATTTGGAGAGATAGGAACACTTCTTCACTGTTGGTGGGAATGCAAAATGGTACAACCACTATGGAGGACTGTTTGGCAGTTCCTAAAGAAGTTGAATATAGACTTGCCACGTGACCCGGCAATACCATTACTGGGTATATACCCAGAAGAACTGAGAGCAGTGACACGAACAGACATCTGCACACCGATGTTCATAGCAACATTATTCACCTTTGCCAAAAGTTGGAAACAACCCAGGTGTCCATCAACAGAGGAATGGAGAAACAACCTTTGGTCTATTCATATGATGGAATATTATGCAGCTGTAAGAAGAAATGAAGTCGTAAAGCAGATGGCAACATGGATGAACCTGGAGGACATTATGCTGAGTGTAGCAAGCCAGACACAAAAGGATAAATACTGTATGAATGTGTTACTATGAACCAAATATATTGTGTAACATATTGTTTGATCCAAAAAAAAAATTATATGTATCTATTACATTTAATGGAGAAATGTATATATTTTTTCATCTGTGTTTAATTTTTAGTTTTTAATTGTTTATATTTTCAATTATTGAATGTACAAATAAAGTTAAATTTAAAAAAGTCATTTCATATATTACATATGTTTTAATATATTTCAGGAAACATTAGATTAAAAGAAAGTTTTAGAACCTAAAATACACTTATACAAAATTGCCATACCGAGAATAATAATTACCAACTCCTAATAGTGTAAATATATGTTTTAGCTAAAAGGGTGCTGAAGCAAAATCAGAAATCTGTTGGCCTTTTTAAAGGGCATTTAGTTGGGGTAATGGTTATAGTCACAAGGCCCTAAAGAGTGCAACTCAAGGTACCAGAGGAGGCACATTCTCACCCAGAGTCTGTTGCCACGTGTTGACACAAGTTGGCAGGTGATAACTGTGAGAGACCAATCTTCACCTTCCTCTTAAGACTCCATGGTACCAACATCTTCTGATCACAGCTGTAGTCTGGCTTGAGGCTCATCACTCTCCCTGGTGCTCATTTCTTCCTGGGCTGAGTTGCTCTCTTCTCTCCAGTAGGTCAGCTGTAGACTATCAGACTCATCTCACACCCCAGAGCCCCAGGATGCTTTCTGATGAGCTTTCCCTCTTCCTCTGTTTTCTCTTCTCTGTGTATTTATTTCAGTATGAGTGTCCACCCAACAGGGGGGCAGGGACTCAACATCCTGTTGAAGTAGCCAAATCAAACCCCATTCTTAATTTAATCAAATAAAAGTAAAAACTTTGAATGTAATACCATTGGATATGCCCAGAGGAACAGACCAGTTTACAAACAAAATACTATATATATTTTGGAATTCATAAATAATATCAAGCTGGCACACTACAGAACACAATTTTCTCCAAATTCATCAGAGAATATTTTTAAAATAATTATTGCATGATAATTACTTTGGTTGTGAAAGTCAAGTATTACTGGCCACACAAAAGGATCCAATTAAATGTCGAAAATTAAGAAATCATGAAATAATGATGTAAATAGCATTTTAATCTGTGGAGGTCTGTATTGAATGCAAGAGCTGAAAGTTTAAAGAGTTGCACCATGGAAGCAGAACTTTAAAATAACTGGGACAAGAGACTATGATATTCTTTGTCTTATTTTTTAAAAATTTTTATTTGTTTTATAAAAGGACTTAATAACTAAACATCTTTCTCTGAATAAAATTAAACTTCTTTAAAAATAATGAGTGAGCCCCCCAGAAGTGTTTTATATGAATTGTATTTTAAAGTTTCTAAGTCAGCCCAAAACAAAAGTTAATTGTAAGTACTTACAGCAATTTGATATTATTTTTGAATTCCAGAAACAGACACTGGATTATGGTTGTAAATTGGTGTGTTCATCTGGGCATCTTAGATTTTATTGGATTCAGAGGTTTCACTTTTCCATGATTAATTCATGATTTAGGTTTTGATTGGGCCACATCAGGAGGACATTGAGTCCCCGCCAACTTTTGAAGGTGGGGACTCACAGAAAAAACACACTGCGAAAAAGGGAGGTTGGAGTTTAATGCTGGATTCTCAGGAAGTAAATACAGAGAAGAAGATACATGAGGAAAGGAAACATGCTCCATTAGAATTGGCAGAAGCCCTGGGAAGAGAGAGGAGCCTTTCACCTGATAATTTACGGCCTTTTGGAGAGAGCAGAGCAGTTGAGCCCAGAGAGAAACGAGCCCCTGGAGGGAGATGGGACATATCCCAGACTACAGCAGATATTGGAAGAAGCTGAGACCACTGAGACTTCAGGGGAAGAGGGTGGCTGAACCCTTGCAGACGTTGGTGGCCATCTTAATCTAACACGTGGCAACAGATATTGGTTAGGAAAATACTTACGCTTTATTGCCTTGTAACAGTAAGCTTCTATCCCAAATACATACCCTTTTATAAATGGCAAGAGATTTCTGGTATTTTGCATCAGCACCACTTTGGCTGACTAATACAGAATTTGTTACCAAGGAGAGGAGAAGTTCTTTTGCAATTACCAAAATGCAAGAATGATTTTACAAGTGCACAAGGGGTATTTTTTGCAGGAATTTTGAGATGCTTAATGGAAGACGCTGACAATGCTTTGAAAAGATTGTTGATAGGAATATGGATGCTAAAGAGACTTTTTTATGAGGCCTTAGAAGGAAATGATGAAAGTATTATGGGAAACTCTAGGAAAGGCGATCCGTGTTTTAAAGTTGCAGAGAACTTAGCAAGATTAACTCCTGGTGTTTTATGGAAGGCAGAATTTGAAAATGGTAAGCACAGACATTTAGCTGAAGAATTTTCCAAAGGAAGCATGGAGAATGCAGCTTGGCTTTCTATGCAGCTTATATTAAAATGCTAGAGAAGTGAGATAACCTGAGGAACGAATTACTGGGCACAAAGGAACCAGAAAGTGATTCTGGAAATTCCAAGCCTCTGGAACTCAAACCCACAGAAAATAGTGCCCCATTTGAGTACTTAACTAAACTCGGTTTTTGTAAATCAGGATTGAAGATGCAGTGATCTACAAAAGACTTGTGGAAATTCTTACTGTCTGATGTCTTGGTTCCCTGCTTCTTGCATGCAAAAACAACAAGCTTTTTGAGAGAGATATATGAATAAAACCATTGTTAACTTGGACCAAAAAGGACATGTAGGGGGAGAACTGGAAGGGCAAACAGCTTTAAGAGGAAAACCATGGAAAATTAGATTTGGAATGAATATATATTCTTGGGCCAAGAGAAGGACCCCATCCCCGTGTACAGACAGGTTGAGTTTATCCCAGCAGTGGAAGATGGTGGATGTTCCTGCCCGATGTTCAGGTTGAGTTTTGCCATGCCAGGGTACAGAGAGCATGGAACCAATTCCCCAGTGATTCAGAAGGTTGAGGTCGATGTCCCATTGGTCTGAGAGAGGCAGATCTGTCCCCCATGGATGCAGGAAGGCCAGGTTGCCTACTTGGTGTTCTGAGAGGGTTGGGACTGTGAGCCAAATGTTTGGGAGGATGTTGGCTTCACTTCACTGTACTAGTGGGGTTAAGACTCTAACCAAAAGATTGGGTAAAGTGTGACTGTCTTCCCAACACTCTTGGAGGATGAAGTCTGGAGCTTGGTTGCCACCCAGATGATTGTTAAAGGTGGAACCAAGAAAATGGCTGTTGGGCAAGCCTATGGAAAAGGTGGGTCCCCATGTGGTCCCAGGGAGAAGAAACTGTCATCTTAAGAATGACTCTCAGACTTTGTCATCTAATGAAGTTTGCCCTTCAAATTTATGGAACTGTAGACGACCCATGACTCGTTATTTCCTGCCAATTTCTCCTCTCAATCATGGAAATGTTTATCTTTTGTATGCCCATTTGTGTATTGGAAGCCAATGAATTGTTTTGTACTCATCATTGCTACTGAAATAAGTGTTTTGAATATTGGAATGTCTTTTTGGAATTCAGAGGGTGGAACAGAGCATTTTAATATTATTTATGAATTCCAAAAATAGATATTGGATTATGTTTGTAAACTGGTCTATTCCTCTGGGCATCCTAGATTATATTAGATTCAGAGGTTTCACTTTTCCTTGATTAAATAATGATTAACACTTTGATTGGGTGACATCAGGAGGGTGTTGAGTATCTGTCCCCTTGGTTGGCACGGACTCACAGACAAACAGCACTGCAGAAAAGGGAGGTTGTAATTTAATGCTGGTTTTACAGGAAGTAAACACACAGAGAAGAAGAAATGTGAGGAATGAGAAAATGCTCCATTAGACATGGCAAAGGCCCCAGGAAGAGAGAGGAGCCATTCACTTGATAGTTTACAGCTGGCTTTGTAGAGAGAGCAAAGCAGTTGAGGCCAGAGAAGAACCAGCTCCTGGAGGGAGACAAGACATATTCCCACCTTCAGCAGATATTGGAAAAAGATGAGACCACAGAGCCTTCAGAAGAAGAGGGAGGGCTGAACCCTTTCAGACATCAGCAGCTATCGTGCTCCATCATGTGACAACAGATGTGGTGAGGGAAAAAAATTTTGCTTTATGGCCTGGTAACTGTAAGCTCTACCCTAATAAGTGCCCTTTTATAAAAACCAATAGATTTCTGATATTTTGCATCAGCATTCCTTTGGCTGACTAATAGAGTTCTAAACATTTAAAATGCAGTTTAAGAAAACAAGACATTCAGAAATGCCCTTCTACTGGAAAACATCACAATATGGATTATTTAGAGTGAGCACATTCTGAAAAATATTTCTGAACTCTCGACTTATAGCAAGTTCTCTATGGATAACAACTACCACCACAACAAAAATCTTAACAAATCATGAAAATCAAAACAGTATTAAACTTGTAACTGGAACTCCACTGGGAAGACCACCCTGGAACCAGGTAGCCCTGGGGTTGTCCCTAATCTATAATCTTGGCACTTCACTGGTTTTACCCCACTGAAGACCTGCCTTTCTACTTGGCTAATTGGAGGAGTTGAACATGAGACAGCCACAGTTGTACTCAAAAAACCATGTGTTGTACTGTGGGCAAAAAAATCTTTATCTTCAATTAAAAGAGGGAAATAGAAAAATTTGGTTGATGCCCAAGAGAATGAAAAACTAAGGTAGTTCCTGTTGGAGCTTGGTGGGAACTTTATAGTTACTATCAAATGACATCCTGAATAATGCATATCTGTCTCCCTTTTCTCATATAATCAAGGCTTTTGAATAGCACCATACTCTCAGAATGATGATCCCAAGAGAGAAAGAGCATTAAATCCATCTAAATTGGTACATCCTTAGCATATGGATAAATCAAATCACCTTCATACCATCTTCTGAAGATTATTAATGTTAAAATTCAAATATATAGCTCATATTTATACTTCAAAACTAAGTGAGGATACCACTTACCAGATCAAGGGTCAAAATTATCTTCAAAAAGTAGCAGAAGGAGTGTATGGATTGGAGATACCAAACCCGTATGAAGCACTTTATAAAATAAGCACACTTAAAGATTTTAAAACAATCCTCAGTTTTAAGAAGCAGAATGAATGATAAAATTTCTTTCTAGCTATATCGTAGTGGAAACAATAGATAAGGGAGTGAATGAGAAGACTAAAGCATCCACAAAAATTAAAATCAAAGCCTCTATGTGATTTCTTCAAAAAGCTAAATATAAGGATAACAAAAAGACAAACACAATGCAAGCAAAACAAAGACAGTACTTAAGAGAGCCATTCCTTTATCTTCCAGGTATATTCAATAACCACTTAGAAAATGAATTAGATTTACCAGGACTTTCAACATGTTCAATATCCCTCTGCATATGATCTAGAATAGAAGAGATATGGGTACTGTACTTATTACTAATTAATGACCTCATCAAGGAATAAGTTTCTCTAAGAGCCACAGTTGCCTATCCTGTCCTTGTGAGTTTAGTGTCTGGGCAGCACATCTCTTTGTGCCTCTCCTAGCTGCCCTAAGCATAACCACTGCTGTGGGAACCAAGTTTGGCAGGTTATACCAAAACCCAGCATGCCTACCACAATCTCTCCTGAGTTGACCAACAACATAAAAAAATCAAGGAAGAATGCTGTTTCCCATCAACTTTGGGAGGGTGCAGCTTCTGAAGGCACCTGGCCTTTCTCACTCTCATGATCTAGTATGTCATGGCTGACCCCTCTTTGGGCCTGCTAACATCATCTTCTTTATTCTTTAAGTGGAACCATGTATCTTCAAAATTCTTTCTGAGTTTGTTTATTTTGGGGGGAATTTCATCCAGATCATGTCAGACCTGTCTTCACTCAACCACAATAGAATAGCCAGAGAGGTTTACACACTGTAAGGCAGGGATTACTGCCCTAACCAGCAGGAAGTAGGTAAAGAAGAATGACCATCACTTCTCTGTTCCCCCTTAAGAATAAAGGCATGAACTCTCTGAGAGTCAGTTGAGTCAGGTTGTTATGGTGAAAGTGGGAAGGCAGCTGGCCTTGTAGACTGCGTGGTCTACAGACAATATGGCCGACAGTACACATGGCCCTGAGATAATTGCCCCCCATTCCCCGGAAACCTCCTGAGTAGAAGGGTGAGATCCTGGGGTTAAGAATCTCAGTTGGAACAAGAAGGAAAGCCCCACATAGGCTCAAAAGAGGCCTCAACATTGGGCCTCCCAGGGGAACTGACAGCTGGGGTAATCAATCAGAACAGCAAACAGATGGGTCCGCTCCCCAAACATTAGCAAGGGGAGGAATAATTAATAGTTAACAAGGTAAACACACAGGCCAAATCTCACACTCTCTGCCTAGAGGAGACTGCAGTAAATCTCAGTGCATATTTCTGTCCTTCTCTCCCATTTCTCAGCAAGCTCTCTTCTTTACCCCATTACTCAATTACTTCTTTTTACGGGCCTATCTAAAAACACCTAGCAATAAGTAAAATTTAAATTAAAACTGTTTAACAAACATAACTCTCTTTCAAGCATGAAGGATGAATTCTGAGAAATTGGCAAAAATGATGGCAGAATTTAAGAATTGCATCACAAAAATGAGGGAATTTAACAACAAAAAGAATATGACATTCCCCACCAAAACAGATGGTAAGGCATTATGAAGAATTTCTAAAATGCAAGAAATAAGAAAATGAACCAATAACCACCAACAGTTCATGTCATCCAGTTCTGTGTAAGGAGAATCAGACGGGTGCCACTGATTCTCAGATGGAACACGAGAAGCACAAAAGTGTCAATGGGTATTCACCAGAAATCAAACTGACTGCTAATGGTTGCATGTACCAATTGGTCACAGTGAAATGTGAGGCAAAAGGTGTAAACTGGAGGAAAGGAAGACAGCACTAGTAAAGAGAGAGAGAAATCACCCCACATGAGGATAATGGTTGTATCTATGCAGCAACTCTAACAACCAAACAAATGAAGTATTAAAAAATGTGTGATTCATTTGTGATTGAGACAATTTACGGGACAAATAGTTCAGTATATGTAAGGGAAACTGTCAAGGAATAATTTCCATTTAGCCAGAAGTAGCTTTGTTATTGGTCTTGAATAATAAAAGACAGAAATGTCCAGGCAAAGGCAGGAAGAGCAACTCTCTTTTCAGGGGCCATCACAAACCCATCCATCAACTCTTAAATCCAGAAGCCTGTAGAGCCAGGTTTAAAAATTGTTGAGGAAAGTGCATTCTATTAATATTCCCAATCGAGTTTTCTTCAAGTGCATAGAAATTATATTTCCTAAGACCTATAACACGTGTTCCCAATGTCAACCAAAAAAATACGAGAGTGAGAAATTCAGTTAATGAAGTGTTTCATCAAGTCAAACACTTCAGAAATAGAACAGCTATGGGGCAGGGGGGAGGAAAAGATTAAGGAAGACTTCATATTGTATATAATATTGAAATTAATTAATTAATTAATTAATTAAAATTGAAAACACCCAAATGTCCATCAATTGATGAACTGATATCAAATATCACACATCCAAATATAGAATATTAATCAGCAAACAAAAGAGCAATGTACTGATATCTACTGCAATAGAAATAACCGTGAAATTGTTATGCTATGTGAAAAGAGCCAGACACAAAAGACCATATAGTGTATGACGCAGTTTGTATATATTGTCCCAAATTGGCAAATGTGTATATAAAGAAAATAAAATATTGCTTGACATGGGTCTGGAGATAAGGGAGTGAAGAGTAACTCAATGGAAATGGACTTTCTTTATGGGATAATTAACATTTTTAAAATTAGACAATGACAATGCGTGTGTAAGTTTGTAAGTTTATTGAAAACCAGAGAATTGTATATGCTAAAAGTGTGAATTTTCTGTATGTGAAGTATATTTTAATTTTAAAAATGTAGGAGAGTACAATTGTGGGGAAACAGTGTCTAACAAGCATACCACAATTCTCTCACAAAAACAATGGCGAAAGAATCAAAAGCTATCCGGGGCAACTGCTTTGGTGGTCAGCAGACTAGGAGAGTGCTACACAGCTCCCTGGAGGGTGAAGGACAGAGAGACCAAGAAGCCAAAAAGAGAAAAGTGAGTTACCAAGCCCCTGTTGCAGCTGGAAGGGGCTTGAGAGGGGAACAGATATCTTTCTCCCTGTCAGCTGTTTCAAGGGAAAAGGAAGGGGACTTTGTGTGCTTCTCTTTAGTGAATTGGGCCAGAAGAAACTGCTTAGAACCTTTGCTCTGGAGATCCAGGGCAGGAACCCAGGAAAGCCCAAACTCAAACAAGTCCTTGGAGAGGTGTGCTGAAGTGCACCATCTCCTGGCCAGTCTGGACATTGCGTGGAGAAAAACCTCATTCTCCTTGTATCCTACCATTGGAAGAAAATTTGTGCCCCTCTAATGTGTCTGTGGCCCAATTTTCATAACTTAACTGGGCAATTTAAAACCCCTAGGCTAAATTGAACCAAATATCAAGGAAGAGCTATGGGGGAAAAAACACAATAAGCAATAGAGGGAGGAATTGGCCTTCAGAGTAAATTCACAAACATATTCAGATGCCTAGACATCAACAAAAAATTAAAAGGCATACTAGGAAACAAGAAGAGGTGGCCCATTGGAGGTATCCTTTCCAATGACATCACATTTGAGTGCACATTTAGCTCAAGTCAGCTTTCTCCTCCGTTATTGATTGTGAATTTTGGGTTCTGTTGTGTTCTGCAATTGATTTTGGATAGAATATGAAGTAGGCATCAAGTTTTAGTTTCTCTGTTTAAATATGCAAATAAAAGCAGAATGTATTGAAAATATTTTTCTCCCATTTTGCTTTTGGGCCACATTTGTCACAACCAAGTAAATAAATACATATACTTCTGGAACTTTTGCTGCCCTCACAGTTCAGGTCTTTTGTTCTTCTCCATTCTGTCTTAACAATATCTTTATAATAATTCTTGTTTTCTGGTAGAGCCAGCCCTACCATTGTATCATTTAAGAGAATTTTTATTCAGTGTATATTGAAGTGTTTTGGGCTTAAAGTTTTCTTTGTGGGAACGTTCATGATGCTGATTTTAAATTGTGAATGCAATTTAATTCAGTTTCCTAATTCTTATATCAGTTTTGGAAATGTTTTTACTAACAATGTGTTTGTTTCTTTAAGATGTCCAAATCTGTGCACATCAATTTTGAAATATCATTTTACCTGTTGAAAATGTTTAATTATGTCTTTTCATTTCTGATGTTGATATTTATGCCTCTCTCTTTGTGTTTCTTGATCAGTCTTAGCATACCCTTATCAAGTTTATTACTCTTTTCAATGAATCTGCCTTTACTTCTGTTCATACTCTCTATGTTTGTTTCCTATTTCACTAATTTGATTTTTCTTTTACCTTGTATTTATCTCCTTTAAGTTTAATTTTCTATCAATTTTCTGAAATTCTTGTGACTACCAGCTTTTCTTTTATATATCCACATCATGCAGTGTAAGTAACAAATTTTCTTTCAACTCTTTTTTTTTGCTGCAAACAACATATTTGGCATATTTAGTGTTTAAAAATGAATTCCAACATATTATCCAAATTCCTTTTTTATTTCATATCTGAACTATGTGATATTTATGGTAATGTATTCTAATTTCCAAACATTTTGGGACTTTTAGTTTGCTCATTGTTATTAATTTCTGTTTAATCTTATTTTGAACAAAATCTAACCTGCTGTGGTTGTGACGTTTTGATTTTGTTAATAATTATTTTAAGTTCCATATATTAATTATTATTTTTTAAAATCCATTGGTGCTTAAAAAACAAATTTCTTGTTCAAATCGTCTATGTAATTTTAGATTAATTTCAGGTTAATAAGTAAATTGCTTAAAGTAAAAATCATGAAAAAGTTCCATGTAAACATTAACGGAAAAACCACTACAAAGCTACTGTAATTAATAGGCAAGTTCATCAAACTTGACAGGGTGCAAGATTAATCCTCAAAAATCAGAAGTGCTTCTACACCCTACTAATGAACAATCTGAATAGGAAGTCAGAAAAAAAATTCCTTTTCAAATAGCCACAAAAAGAATCAAATATTTAGGAATAAGCTGAAGCAGGGACAACAAGGGCCTATATTCAGAAAACTACAAATGTTGTCAACAGAAATCAAGAAGACCAAAATAAATGGAAGGACATTCCATGTTTATGTACTGGAAGAGTAAATTTGTTATGATATTAGTTCTACCTAAACTGATTTACAGATTCAATGCATTTATTAAGAATAATTAGATTGCATATGTTTTCACCAATTTGTAGACTCTATTCCCTCCATTGGTTTAAATGACTAAACTTCTGTTATGGCATTAGGTTGATTATTAAACCTTTAAGTGTGAAAAAGTGATTGTGTTAAGTACTTCAACTCATTTATTTTTAAAAGATTGTGTCGAGCATATTAGTTCATTTATATTTTTATATGTATTTTGAAAACATTTTGTCAATTTCCACAAAAATGCCTCCTGGGATTTTAATTCAGACTGTGTTTAAGTATATAAGTCCTTTTGAGGATAATGAGCATTTTTAAAACATTAATTCGATTCTTGAATATATTATGTCTTCATTTATTTAGATCTTCTCTAATTTAATCAGCAAAGTTTAATAATTTTTATTGTGGGGCTATTAAATTTTTTTTGTTAAATTTGTTATTAGTATTTTATATTTATGCAAATATGAATGTATTTTTTAAATTTTCATTTTTCAAATGCTTGTAACTAATATATAGGAAATTCATTGTTTTCTGTGTATTGACCTTCTATTCTGCAGCCAAGTTAAATGTACATATTTCTCCAGTGGTTTTATGTTTTAGTCCTAATGATTTTGTATAGAAACCAGTGGTTCTCAGCTATGGGTTCTATTGCACCCCAGGAGGTATTTGGCAATGTTTTGGTCTCACCACTAGGAGAATACTCTGGGCATTTAATGGCAAGGGAGTAAAGATGCTACTAAACATTTTACATTGTACAGGGCAGTTTTCCAGGGCAAAATTTTTCTGGACTGAATATAGTGTGGAGGTCAAGAAACCCTGATGTAAATAATCATCTTGTCAAAAAATAAAATAAAATAAAATAATCATCTTGTCTGCAATTACATAATGTCACCGCTTTCTTTCCAGTCTCTGCCTCTTTTATGTGTGTTTGTTTGTTTTGACAGTCCTAGTGTACTGTTTAGGGCTCCCAGCACAATATTGAATAGAAAGGGATTCTCAAGATTTATATCCTCAGCATCTTTCAAGAGTTTGAAAAATATTCTAGAGCATCAAATAACTTTTCTTTAAATTGGCTTTATTTATTCATGGTTACAGTAATATAAATTAAAACTGAGAAATATGTATTTATTAATGCACTAAAAATAGCAATCCCCATATGGGCACAGAAATATTGTTTTTGTGTTTTTTTTTTCTCACTGTCCCATGCCTGTTTCTTTTCCTCTGTGCTGGACACTTCTGAAGCAGACAATCAGAGCTACTGCCCTCCTGGGCCGACAGGGGACCTTGAGCACCCTTGACGCTAGTTGCCTAGTTAAGTACTGGCTAACACTCACATTGATGTTTACTGGGCACCTACAAAGTGCGGGACCCTGCACAGTAACTGAGCTAGCACACTGAGTTCTTATAAGTCCATGACATATGTGTAATTCTTCTCATCTTAATTTTGTGGCTCAGAGAAATTGAGTGTCAGAGAATTAAGTCATTTACCCAAGGTCACCTATCTAGTCAGGATGGAGCTGAGCACCTGGGCTCTCAACCTTTCCTTGATATTGCCTGCTTAGTGTAAGTTGCGTCTCACACTGTGATGACCTCCACTCCCATTGCACCTGTGAGTAAACAAGGACGTAGCCTCGTGAGAATGACAAAGATGTCTGTGGAAAGCAGAAGACCTCCTCCTGCCCTTCTGCCTCCAGAGATTGCCAGCACTGCTGCACCTGAGGAGAACTCCCTGAGGAGCGCTCCCTGAGGATTTTATAATTAAAAAACCTGTATTTTATACAACAAAACTTGTGAGATCTTGCAATTTTGTAAATGTCTGCTTTGATAGGAAACAGAGAGCTTGTGTGTTGCTACATTCAATCTGTTGAAATAGTTTGCTCTTTGTTGATGTATATGAAGAAAATCCAGCCTCATACAGGCATGTGTTGGGGAAAGGAGGGGTATTGTCATATAATTTGTAGATAATTGTAATTTTTCTCTTTTGATAATACACTGAAACTTGACAAGAGGTTCTTTCTTAAATCTTAGTTGCAATGTGGAATCTGAAACCACGTCTCTTAAGGTGTTTGTCTTCTTAGGTTAAAATTCATTCAGCTAATATGGAATTTTAATGGATCCTTTACCCATGCATACATTTGTGACATCATGCATTGCTCATGTGGAAAAATAATGATTTATTGAGTGTATTGGTTTCACAGGGCTGCCGCAGCAAATTACAATACACTGGGTGGCTTAAACCAACAGAACTTTATTCTCTCCCAGTCCTGGAGGCTCTGAGTCTGGAATCAAGGTGCTGGCAGGGCCATGCCCTCTGTGAAGGCTCTAGGAGCTGCTCTTTCCTGTCTCTGCCTCGCTTCTCGGTGTTTGTGGCAGCATGAGACCAGATTCTGGAGTTTGACACACAAACTGATACTATTTCTTCTTTAGTCACTTCTGTCTGTTTTATAACTAATTTGTTACTTTTTCTATATTGTCAAATTTATTGGTATAAAGTTATTCATAATATTCACTTACAGATTTAATGTTTGTAGGAACTATTGTTGTACGCTCTCATTTATTCATGTAATTGCCAATTTTTTTTCACTTTTTTCTCTTTTCTCTTGTTTATTCTTACTGGGGACTTAACAAGTTTAACAATCTTTTCAAAGCATCGAGTCTGACAAAATATTTGGCTGCCTTTTCAACTTTCACTGATTTAACTTTTTATAGAAAGTCTTTCACTTTTCTACTTACTTCATATAATTTGTTCATTTTATTTGAGCTTCTTAAAATGGAAACATAAATCACTGTTAAAAATGTTTTCTAAAAAAAATTTATATAAAAAAATATTTTCTAATATAACCTTATAAAACTTAGCTTTTCCCTCTTAGCACTGTTTTAGCTACATCCTACCAAATTTGAAATATGGAGTTTTCTTTATAAGGTAATTAAAAATATTTTCCAATTTCTCTTTTCATTTTTTTTGGTCATTTGTGTGTATTCTGTAACTATCTTTCAGGTGAAGGTGGTTGATACATCCGTCATTATCTTCTATACCATGGTTGATTTCTGCTTATATTTGTGTGTTCCTGAGCAAGTCAAGTTAAAATATTCTAGTATGATTGTGGGTTTGTCTACGTCTTCATTATATTGCTCCACATAATGCAACTCTAATTGAGTGCATACACATTTCCTATAGCTCTGTTCCCTGATGAATTTGACTTTTATTATTATGAAATGCCCTACTTTATATCTGACAAGAAAATTTTTCTTTCCTTAAAGTTTATTTTCTGTGTTTGATGCATCCATTCCTACTTTCTTATGCTTATGGTTAGCTTGAAATATTTTTATCCATTTACTTTCATATCATGTGAGACTTTATGTGTCTTATTGGTCTTGTAGTTTAATATCCTTAGATTGTCCTACATTTATATCATCTGACATGATGTGCCTTTTAAAGGAAGTGTTTTAGTGCATTTTTATACAATATAATTATTTCTATAGTTATGCATAAATAATATTAATTAATTAATATTAATATTTTACTGTTTCTTTTACATTTTCCCTTCTCTTCCCTCCTTTGTTTATATTTACCTTCCTGTGGCTTTTATTTGTAGAATTGATTTTTTAAAATTTGTTTTTATTTCCTCTACTGATTTTGTATCTCTACATTTTACTATTATCTGTTAATAATCACTCTTAGGTTAACAAAATGCCTCATTAACCTATCAAAGTCTATGTTAGACTTATTATTAAAATTGACTTTAAATCATTTCCCACATTTCAAATGTAAAATCCTTTCACTATTTTCCCCCTTGTTATTACTATATTTATTGTACTTTTAACTTCTACCTATGATGTAAACCCCATTTTACAATTTTATTATTTTTCCTTGGTAATTGAAAAAATCAGGTGTACATTAAGGGGATTAAGAGGAAAAATGAAACAGTATATTTGATATTTGCCCACATATTTGCCATTTTCACCTTTGTGTAGAACTTAGTTTCTCTGTATCATTTCCCTCCATCTTGAAGAACATCCTTTAGCTTATTTTAAGTAATGATCTGCGGCTGATGAATTCTCCACTCTCTGAAAGTGTCTTCATTTCACACTTGTTTTGAAAAATAATTTTGCTCAGTGAAGATTTTTGGGATAACAGTTTTATTTATTTTAATTATCATTTGTTTAAAATTTAGCCCTTTCAAGATACCATTCTATTGTCTCCTGTCTTCCTCTGGTATCGAAGAGAATTCATCCATTGTTCATATCCTCCACATATATTGGGTCTGTATTCTCTGACTCTTTATTTTTAACTAAATGATGGTGGTTTGGTTTTATATATCTAGCTTACATCTCTACGTCAACGTTTTTCATTTTATTTGGGAAATATTTGAACATGATCTCTTTTAAGTTTTTTTCCTGTCACCTTATCTTTCTTTTCTCCTTTTGCAATTCCAGTTACATGGTCTTAGACAGTTTGATATTATCCAACAAATTACTGATGTTCTGTTTGTTTTTATTTAAAATAATCTATTAGTTGTTCCTCTGTAATTTTCAGATAGAATTTTTGTCTTACATTCCACTTAATCTTTCTTTTGACATTTACATTATATTTTTAAGCACAATCCTTCAGCTTTTTATTTCAATAATTGTATTTTACATGTTTAGAATTTTTTTATTACTTTACTAATTTTAGTTTATATTCTCTTCTGAATTTCCTTACTAATCCCTAATTTGGACAAAGTGGTAATTTAACGACCCAAATTCTTTGAAACTACACCCAGTGAAATTTGGCTTCCCTTTCTTCTTTCCTTAAATTGGGGCTTGCATAGCAATGTTTTGAACAGTAATTTATGGCAAGAGTAAAACTAACCTTTAAAAGACCCAACAACTTCTAAGTTATTTTCAGGAAAGCCTGAAGTGCCATTTAAGATGATCATCTACAATGCTAGAGAGACCACATGGAGAGTTCCTGAGATAGCATGAGTAGGAAAGACCATCTGCTGAACCCAACCTTCTGAACAGCCCCACCTAGGCTTCAGCCATGTGTATAAAATCAATGTGACCTCTAGAGAGGACAAGTCATAGTCTGACGACAACTGAGTGACTCCACTTGATATCAGGTGTGATTTAAGCATTGACTAGCCATGACCTGCTCAAATTACTGACATAAAATATGACTGTAATAAATTAAGTGCTTTGGAGTAGCATACTGTAATAGTACAGATATCCAGAAGAAAATTTTATACGGGAATGGGGTGATGTTCTAGCAAAAAACAAATTCCTGGCCTGGGCTTTGGAATCAGGGTTTAGGACAAGAATGGAAGAGTATTAAGTATATGGTTAGTGAGTAATGGTTAAGCAAGAAAGGTAAGTGAATAAAGTACACCCATGGTCTATACTGACAGAAGAGTTAGTAAAGTTTTGCCCACAGTAACATAGTAACTAGAAATGGCATCCAATTATGTCAGATGGAGGTAAGGAGATTTCCTGGCAAAATATTGTGCTTTCCAACTGACTTCTCATATTGTCTATAATAGAACAAGAACAGAGAACTGAAGGAAGAAATATTCAAAATTTTTTCAAGTAGAATTGTGAGTTATTATAAAGGAGTCAGTATTTTACAAAATAGAAATATGAAATTCTTTTCTCTCCACCACTTCTCCTGGGAAAATTCATTATTTAAAACAAGTAGAAATGGCATCAGACAGTTTCAGTAAACTAGGTTCCATGGGAGAAAAATGTCAAGTGTCTGTTTTTATACTCTGTTGAAATCTCAGAGAGATTTAAGAGTGAGCCTACTAAAATTTATTAAATCTTAGGTTGTGATTCCACAGTCTTTTAAATACATAAAAAACTCATTTAAGAATTGTTAAGGCTTTGTCCACATCATCTTGACTTTCCTTCCAAGGAAGGGAAGAGGTTGTCTCAGAATAAATTTGACTGTTTCTTTTCTCTAATGGCATAACTTGAATCCTGTGCAATTAGAAACAGAGAAATCCCGCAATATTTTTAAAAGTATTTCGCCAGCATTAACTAAAAGCAACAAAGGTCACTCCAATTAAAAGGAGGCCTTTGGTACCCAGACAGCCATGGACAGGAAGAGGGCTCAAAGGATGACTCAGTTAAAAGCAGGTGCCACTTTTTATGGAAACAGAAGACTGACTCAGATGGCAGAAGCCGAGCTTGCGGAAAACTTCTAAGAATGCTCATTATTACTGAAGACATGCTAATTTCTTTGACTTTCTGTTTTAATATTTGATTATTGTTTACTCTCCTGGGCTACATTTATATTAATGAAAGGCAAATAATGTGTTTGCACATTTACCCATACACTACATGTAATTACTATGAATTGCATATTTGCTTATGTCTAAAATTATCTCAATTTTGGTAAACTAAAACTTTATAAACAATGAAACAGAAAAACATTTTTTTCTCTAACTTTTGCATCTGATTTTTATCACCTGTTTATGACATTACAGGATTACATAAAGGATTATTTGAAGTCTGAATTTACAGGAGTCTCTCATTTTAGATCTAAGTCATCTTGACTCTATCTGACTCTCGAAACTGGTGTCAATAAAGACATGAATGACCATAGAAGAGGATGCCGGATGTCCGAGACTGTGTTTTGATTGGGGTGCTTGAGCATTTTTCAACAATCCTTTTCTCCTAAAGTACAATCTGAAAACCCATATTTAGTGAAGCCCCACAATTTCAAAAAACCATCTCATGAAATCATATTCACTGCTACCACAAAATGGCAATCATGGAAATTTGGAAGCTGTTCTATTCTGATGATTATTTTAAATTTATCAGCTATCATCTCTTTCTCTTTATCATAAAATATTACCTTTAGGAGATTGCACTGTGAAGCAATTTGCCTGAAATGGGCACATTTGAGGTGCCCAGTCTTTTTCATTCAATCATCACAGGAAATTTATTGGGTAAACAAATAAAGTTCCACATAAAAGTGAGAAAAGAAGACTTTTAAATGTTAGGTAACTTACATACATTCCTAACGGTTGACCCCAAAGACCATTGATTTATTTATACCCCAGATGCATTAAAATGAAGGATTCAGGAAGGAATATAAAGAATAAGTTACTCCTTATTATCTTTTGGCTAATTGAATGGATATCTCCAAGTACACATTATCCTGAGTGAACATGAAAACGTCACAAAGAGAGACAGAAACTCCTAATTCTTCCTGAACACTTTCAAGTTCACAGTATAAGGACAGAGAGCGCCTCAGGTTCAAATACTTTAATAACAAAACCAAGCGGGATTTTTTTATTGTTATTTTTTTTTAAAGATTTATTTTATTTATTTCTCTCTCCCCACCCCCATGTTGTTTGCACTTACTGAGTCTGTTCTTCTTCTTTGTTTCTTAATATGGCACTGGGAAACGAACCTGGAACCTTCATTGTGGGAGGGAGGCACCTAATCACTTGAGCCACCTTTGCTCCCTGGTTTGTTGTGCCTCTGATTATGTTTTTCTTCTTGCATATCTTGTTGTATCAGTTTGCCATGCCTGTCTGTCACATAAGCTTACTTTCTTCCTTGTCTTCTTTTTCTTGTTTGTTTTTTTATTTTACTATTTCCTTGTCTTCTTTTAGGAGGCACCGGGAACCTTGGTTCCCTGCATTGTTGTGTATCTCATTATGTTTTAATCTTGTGTCTCTTGTAGCTTCATCTTGCAGCATCAGTTTGCAGTGCCTGCCAGCTTGCTGTCTTCTTTAGGAGGCAAAAGGAACCGAATCAGGGAACTCCCATGTGGTATGCTGGAGCCCAATCACTTGAGCCACATCTGCTGCCCTTTATTGTTTGTGTTTTTGTTTTTACATGTGTGTGTACATGCAGGAATTATTGATAGGCTTTGGAATGACATTTTTCTATAGGGGCAAGATCATTGAAGCATAACACACAAAGACCAACAAGAATTTTTATAGTAAATCTCTTCTTTTAAATACACTTTATTATTATTATTATTTTTTAAAGAATCTTAGATTACTTAAATGTTACACAAAAATGTAGGGGATTCGCATATGCCCTGCTCCCTAACCCTCCCATATTTTCCCACATCAGCCACATCCTTTATTAGTGTGGAACATTTTTCTCAATTGATGAACACATCTTGGGGCATTGCCACTAAGTGATGATTATAATTTACATTGCAGTTTACACTCTCTCCCACACATTTTTGCAAGTTATTATATGATGTACAATGGTCTATATTTGTCATGGAAGTGTCATTTGGGATAGTTCCCATGTTCCAAATATGCTCCCAAATTACACTTATTTTACCTTCTCCCTTCCCTCAGAACTTCCAGTGGCCACTGCCTCCACATCCATTATAAAATTTCTGCCATTACTAGAATCACAACAAGTCTAGAGTAGAAAAACTGTAAGTCTACTCTTTTCCATCATCAATTCCGCAACCATCAGGATTCAATGATGGTGATGTTCCCTCCGCTATAATTAAGAGGGGGCTTAGGTCCCATGGGGCAGATGGATGGGACTTCCTTGCTTGCAGTTGCAGACTCTCTCTGTTCCTTGAAATGGTTGCTGTCAGTCATCTTCTTTTTGTTAGTTGTCTTGGGTGGGTCTAATGAACTAGAGAGTAGGTGTTGCAAGTCTGTTGAGAATCAGAGCCCAACTGGCACATGGGGAGCCCAAAGATTTAAGTCTCTTGGACATACATCTACCAACTCTACTAGTAAATATAACTTCAAATAGAGGGGCCGCAGAACCATAGTAGGGAAAAAACAACTGAGGCCAACTCTGACCCACTGCGGAATGTAAATTCCAAAGAAGGGTCCCTGGCAGGGTGCCAATCTCCTGAGCTGTCTGCCCTGCCTATAGTGTCTGGATGTCTCCAGAGCCCTCAGGAGCCCAGCTCTTTCAAATAATATTTACTGTGGCTGTCTATGTGTTCCTGCTGAGACATGCATAAATGTAACCTTTCAAAGACCTCCCAACTCACTTTGAAGTCTCTTAACCATATAAATTTATTTGTCTTTACCCTTTCCCTCTTTTGGTCAAGGTCTTTTTCCAGTTGCATTGCTAGTTGGTGCTTAGTTGTAATCCCTCAGTGCCAGGGAGGCTTATCCCTGGGAGACATGTCCCATGTTGGAGGGAATGTAATGCATTTATACACTGAGGTTTGGCTTAGAGAGAGGCCACATTTGAGCAACACAGAGCTTCTCAGGGGTTAATGCTTAGGCACCCTAAAATACTATGCCAAGTTTCAATTTCAAGGCCTAATTATAAAAGGAGATTCATAAGTACAGTCATCACAATCAAGGGCCTATCTTTCACTAGTTTCTGCCTTTGTACTCAGAGGATCCTTGCTCTCTCATTGGAGATAGTGGCACAGCTCCCCATGATGGGAATTTGATATTTCTTTTGGTATTGTGTGGATCTCTACCCACTGTGACAATTCCCCATGAACAATTTATTGCAGCCATATGCCTCATAGGTATGCCCCAGGTGAACCTCCTCCCATGCATCTCCCCTCTCTGACATCCTGCACCAATGATCCTCCCCTGCCACAGTTGTAACCCTCTGTAAGCCACAATTCTTCAATATTGAAACCAGCAAAGTAACCGAAAAAAATTAATAGAAAAATGATATAACAATGATTTTAAAAATATGAATAAAATACAATTTTTTTAAAGTTTGAAGTAATGAAAACATAAAAGACATAAAATCTTAAAAAATTTAACATTAAGTATATCATCACTGCAATATCTGTTGTGTAGCATGTACAATAACATTTGTTTCCATTTATTTGCACAGAGTCTAATTTTTTTCATTTTGTTCAAATAAAGCTTTAGGTTACTGAAATGTCACATACAGAATATAGGTGATTCCCATATACCCAACATCCTCTACCTTGTCTCCTTTCCCCTATTAAAAACTTTTAATATGTGGATGGAACTTTTGCTACAAGTGATATACGAATATTGAAACATTGCTACTTACGATGGTCAGTGATTTAGATTGTGGTTTATATTTTGGACCACACACTTTTATAGAGTTTGATGAAGTTTGATGTGGTCTCTAGCCATACTTGCAAGATCATGTAGAATCATTCCAAGGCCTTTTACACAATGTCACTTAATGACATGGTGGAATCAAAGTCCTATGCTTGATTTAATAAAGTAAAAGTGAAACCTCTGAATTTATTACAATCAAAAATGGGGTATCATGCCCAGCAAACCTAGGAGTTTAAAACAAAATCAATATCTGTTTTAGGAACTGCTAAATAATATCAACCTGCTACACCTACATATTTAAAAAGATACTTGCTCCTAAAAAGAATTGAAGGAAACATCCTCAAAGTGATAATGGGCATGTAGGAAAACCCAAAGCTAAATCATACTAAATGGTGAAAGGCTAAAAGCTTTCCCTCTCAGATCTGGAATAACACAAGGATGCCCACTGTCACCACTCTTATTCAACACTCTGTTAGAAATACCTGCCAGAGCACTTAGAAAAGGAAAAGAACAAAAGGTATCCACCTTCCAAAGGAAGAAGCAAAACTGTCAGTATTTATAGATGACATAATCCTATATGTAAAAAGTCCTGAAAATCTAAAACAAAGCTACCAGACCTAATAAACAACTTCAGCAAATTAGCAGGATAGAAGATTAACATGCAAAAATTAATAGTGTTTCTATACCATAGTAATGATCAGTCAGAGGAGGAAATCAGGAATAAAATTGCATTTACAATAGCAACGAAAAGAATGAAATATTTAGGAATAAACTTAACCAAGAATGTAAAGGACCTCTATTCAGAAAACTACAAACAGTGCTAAAATAAATAAAAGAATACCTAAATAAATGGAGGGACATTCAGTGTTCATGGGTTGGAAGACCAAATATAGTTAAGATGGCAGTTTTACATAAATAATTGATAGATTTAAAGTAATCCCTATAAAAATTCAAAAGCTTTCTTTTTAGAAATGGAAAACCCAGTTATCAAATTTATTTGGAAGGGTTAAAAGCCCTGAATAGCCAAAAACCTTTCGACTTTAAAGCACATTATAAAGCTACATTGGTTAAAAAAAAAAGCATGATACTGGCATAAAGCTAGACATAACTAGCATAAAGATAGACATATTGACCAATGGAATTGAATTGAGAGCTCAGCTAGACCCTAATAACTCTGGTCAATAGATTTTTGACAATGTTTCCAAGTCCACCCAGCCAGGAGAGAACAATCTCTTCAACAAATGGTGCAGGTAGAACTGGATATCCATACTCAAAGGAAAGAAAGGGGACCCCTATCTAACGTATTATAGAAATGTTAAGTCAGAATGGATCAAAGGCCTAATTATAAGAAACAGAACCATAAAACTTCTAGAAGAACATGTAGGGAAACAACTTCAAGAAATTTTAGTAGGTGTTGGTTTCTTAGACTTTGAACTGAAAGCATGAGTATGAAAAAATAATTGATAAATGTGACCCTCTTCAAAATTGAATACTTTTGCACATCAAATGACTTTATCAAGAAGATGAAAAGGCACCCTACTCAATGGAAGAAAATATTTGAATGCCAAATATCTAATAATGGCTTACTATCCAAGATATTGGAAATAGATCCTTTAATTCAACAATAAAAAGACAAAAAAATTCAATTAAATGTGGACTTTATGTTGAGTGAAGCAAGTGAGACAGAATGAAGAAAAAGAATGGAAAGCTGTATAGAATTGGTAAAAAGTTTATTTGGAAATGTTTGGAAACGGATAGAAATAATGAAAGCTCATTATAGTGTTTGTAATTAGCAGCACTGTTTTAGTTTCCCAAAGGACTGCCAAAGGGTATTTATAAAGAGTATTTACTTGGGGTAAAAGCTTACAGTTCCAAGGCTGTGAGAAGTCCATGACAAGGCTGGACTTCTGTTCTCTTCCCATGTTCTGCTACAAGCTTTCAGGAAGATAGCAGGGCTGGTTTCCTCTTGAGGTGCTCCGTGGTCCCAGGCTCTTGGGAGCTTCATGCTTAAGCAATCCTCTCTCTTATATTGCAACATCAAATATGATGACTCCCTTTTTATTCTGTTTGCCCCGTATAAGTCTGTTTATGTCAGAACCAGCAAGGACTCGCAACTGAATTTCATACAATCAAAGAGTATCACACCCAGAGGAATAGATTAGTTTAAAAACATAATCTCTTTTAGGGATTCATAAAATAATCTTAAATGGCCACAAGCACTAATATATGGCAATGATAGTAGTTGAATGGGAAAGATAAATAATGATACATGGGACTGTATAACATTGTGCACCCTTTGTGGACAACGTGTGTGATTAATACTGCATTTATAAGAATTTTCTTCTCTGAAACAAAAAATGTACGTTGATATAAGATTTTAATCATAGAGTGATGTTTGGGCAATATAGAACCAAAGCAAAATATGGACTACAAGGAATAGTAATATATTAGTATTTTTCCATCAATGGTAATAAAAAGGAGTGTGCTAAGTGAAAGTATCTTTACACAAAGTACTACCTATTGTTTGACTCCATCTCCACAAAATATAAATACAAATGAATTGAGATGGAAATAGATTAGCAGTTATGTAGGGCAGAGGGATTGAGAGGTGACTACTAAGGGACAGCATTTTTTTTTCTTTTTGAAGTAATAAAAATTCACTAATATTGATTGCAATGATGAATGCACAACTCTTTTTATACCAAATGCCATTGATTGTACACTTTAGATGAATGGGTGTTATATGAATGCATTTAAATAAAATTAATTAAAAATGGGCAAAAGACTTGAATAGACACTTTTCCAAAGAGAAAATACATAGACTAAAAATCACTTGAAAAGATGGTCAACATCACTAGCTATTAGGGAAATGTAAACCAAAACTACATTGAAATATCATTTCAAACCTTATATAATGGTCACTATTAAAAAAAGAGAGAGAGAAAACTATAAGTGTTGGAGAGGGTGTGGAGAAATAGGAACACTCCATTTTTGTTAGGAATATAGAATGGAACAGCAGTTGTGGAAGATTAATGGCTTTTTAAAATTGTTAGGTTTGAGGATATGTACTTTGCAGATTTCTAAATCCAATGTAAAATTTGAAGTTTTTACCTCCTTTGAAATCTTATTTACTGTTGCAGCTTTAAATATCTCCTTTCTGAATAACTCCACATTTTCCAGTACAATTATCTATCGTGATTTTAGTATTGCACGTTGAAAATGTATTGGAACCTCATTGTAGGTATTACTGGTCTCATTCATTTCTTTTACAATCTTCTCTACCTATTCCTCTGTTTTAGTTGTTCTCATTAGCTTCATCTTCTTTTAATATTTATTTTACTTTGTCTTTTAATGTTTGTTATTTATCACTTAAGCTCAAAAACAGAAAATTCTGCATATATCAACCAATTGAATGATTTATCAAAACCAATGGAAACTAATTTTGTAATACTTGTTACATAGTTCCTTTTTTACCCTCTTATTTCTGACATTGAGAAAATGAAAACTTTTACTACTTTATTAAGCATTTTCAGAGGCCTCATATTGCAGTTAACAAAGTAAAAACATTCTGTTCTTGCATTCTATGTACTAAAGTACTTAAAAGCAGGGACTCTGTAGCCAGTGAGTTCAGGTTTGAACCATTGTAAGAACTATATGGGCTTAAGCATATTCCTTAGAGTTTTTAAGTGCCTCTGTTTCTCTAAATGTGATTATAGGTAATAATAAGATAAACTCTTAGAGTTTTATGAGGATAAATGGCTTAGTGTAGCTAAGGGATTTACATTATGTCCAGGAAATACAAAGCTGCATATAAGTGATAATACTTGCCTCTATTACTCATTCTGTGACTTGCCATTTATTCAAAAATATTTTCTGAATAAACTATATGTTCCAGAAAATATGTTATGTCCTCAGGGTACAATAGTGTGGACAAACATATACAATTCTTGTATTTATGCAAATTGCATATCAGTGCTGTATTAGAGGTAATTAGTAATCAAATATTCAGAAAAAAATGTTAAGTAATAACTGATTTGTAACGAGGTTCCAAAGGAAAGGGAAATGAATAAATTCATGCTTGAGGGAAAGATATTTGAGTTGAGATATGAACAGTGAAATTTATTAACATGAGAGTTAAAAATTATTTGATATTTTCTTTCAGAGAGAAAATCATAATAGACTCCTAGTTCTCACCATTTCGATTCTACTATTAGGGGAAAAAGGTGGAATTGTGGTATTTCATGCATATTAACTTGACATCTATTTTTGTCTTTCCTGTTGAATGAATTATCATTCAGTTATTTTTATGCATGTGTGCAGCCTTGCTTTTGCTGCTCACCTCTTCATTTCCCATGGAAAGATTATTTTTGTAAATTTGAAAGAACATTTAAACTGTTAAACCAGGAGGCTAACTTGATGGAAACTTTACCTTAACAATTTGAAATACTTGTTTGAATGGTAGAACTCTTAAAAAATGATCCAGGAATAATGCAAACATTAAAATTATTGATAATTATTGATGGATATTTAGAAATACATGTGAAATAGCTTCTTCTTTATTCCAGAAAAATCATCTCAGGAGATCATAGTCAGAAAAATAAAATTTAAGATGCTGTGGTTTCTGGCAGCTTAATTTCTTTATTAGACAACTTGTTATCCATATCATAGTCAGTGCTGTGTCTCCGAAAATTTGTTATTGTTTTTTTGAAGAAATTTGAGAATATATTTATACCAAACTCTGCTATCAAACTTGAACTTGATTTAATAGAGATGTATGAGATCTATATGCATAATGGATTAGAAAATGAAGTTATGAAAATCATTAATTGGTTTATAAGTTCAAACTTAATAAATAATAAACTCTTTGATACTTTGTTCTGATGGAATTGACATCATGGAGGCATAAGGCAAGCATCCTTGCTGGGAATAGAATGAAGTTCATTGCAAGAAAACTAAATTTCCACTCTTAAAATATCTTCAAATAAACAAATCTCAGAATAGAAAATTAATAATTCAGAATAAATAAGGAAGAGGCAGATGTGAGTTGAGGTGATGTGCAACCATTTTTCAAGGATTTGTTCCACTGTAAAAATTTAGGAATGATG
>JAQZBX010005139.1:0-57454 GCA_029593785.1 Cabassous unicinctus
AGTTCATTCCCCAATCCTGAGGATTCTGGGATGGTAATGTCCACTCCACCTCTAATTGATAGGGGGCTTTGATCCCATACAGCCAATGGATGGGACTCTCTTGCTTGCAGTTGTAGGCTCTCTCATTTCCTTGGTATGGTGGTTGTCAATCCTCACCTCCTTGTTAGTTATCCTGGGTGAGTCCAATGAACTGGAGGTAGGTCTTGCAACCCCACTGAGACTCAGGGCCTAGCTGGTACATGAACAGCCCAAAGATTCAACTCTCTTGGACATACACCTACCAACTCGAGCACCAAGTATAGGTTCAAATAGAAGGGACAGATGAGCCATGTGTAGGGAAGACATAACAGACCAACTCTGTCACTCTCAGGAGCCCAAACTCCAACGTAGGGCCCACTGGCAAGGCATCAAACTCCAGAGCTATCTGCCCTGACAATAGGACCTGGGTGTTCCCAGAGCTCTCAGGAGCCCCACTATTTGGGGTAGTATCCACTTTGGTAGTCTATGAGATCCTGCTGAGATGTGTATAAGCGTTACCTCTGGGATGACCTCCCAACTCACTTTGAAGTCTCTTAACTATATAGACTCATTTGTCTTTACCTTTTTCCCCTTTCATTCAAGGTCTTTTTCCAGTTTCATTGCTGGTTGGTGCTTGGTAGTAATCCCAGGGTGCCAGGAAGGCATATCCCCAGGAGTCATGCCCCATGCTAGGGGGAAGGTAATGCATTTATATGCTGAGTTTGGCTTAGAGAGAGGCCACATTTGAGCAACAAGGAGGCTCTCAGGAGGCAACTCTTAGGCACACCACAACACTAGGCTAAGTTTCAATTTCAAGAGCAAAGGCTCACAAGCATAGTCATCAATATCAAGGGCCCATCAATGGACTGTTCTCCTTCACCAGTTATTGCCCCTGCACTTGGGGGACTGTTGCTGCTACATTAGAGCACATAACAGAGCTCTCCAAGATGGGAATTCAATACTCTCTCGGTTATTGTGTGAATCATCACCCACTGTGACAATGCCCTGTGAACATTTGAACACATTTATACACCTTATATGTATGCCCAGGTGAACTTCCTCCCATGTATCCCCTATCACTGGCCCCACACCAATGATTCTCCCTTGCCCCAGTTGTAACCCTTCTGGGATCTAAAGCTTCTTCAAAAATGAAGCCAATAAAATAGCCAAATATACTTAACAGGAAAATGAAATAATAATGGTAAGTTTAAATATAAGAAATAAAATACATAAAAATTTAAAGAAAACTAAAACTAAAAATAAAATTTAAAAATTCACTATTAAAAAATAATGAAAAATATTAAAAAGAAATTTTTTTGACATTTTGCCTTTCATCACTGTAATATCTGTTTTCCTGTATGTACAGTGACATTTTCTTGCATTTATTCCCCAATGTCTTACTTTTTTTCATTTTTTTTCAAAGAAGTTTTAGGTTACAGTGAAATCACATACAGAATGCAGGGGACTCCCATATCCAGAACATCCTCCCTCTTTTCCCCCTTCCCATATTAATACCTTTTTATATGTGATGGTACATTTGTTACAACTTATATACAAATAGTAAAACATAGCTACTAACCATGATCAATCGTTTACATTATGGTTTCCATTTTAGACCATACACTTTTATAAATTTTAATGATATTTATCATGGACTGTGTCCATCATTGCAAGATCATGTAGAATACTTCCACTGCCCAATAAATAACCCCTGTTCTATCTATTCTATTCCTCCCCCTCGCCTCAGGGCCCATGGCAACCACCCGGCTTCAACTCCTTGGATGACAAGATTCAGAGTTACTTGCAACAACACTGAGGTCTTGACACATTGGTTTGTCCTCCCCTATTAGGAACCACCCATACTCTCGAGAGTCTCCCACCCTTTTGTTTGAGAACATATTGGTCCACCCCAGGATAGAAGTCCAGCTCCTTCTTACTCATTATGTGGATCTCCACCCACTGATACAACACATTATGACAAAATGATCACTTGCACACACTCTAGAAGCCTACCCCACGTGTGTCCTCTCCTGAATGCCCCCCCCGCCATCCAACACTCTAAACCAGTAACCCTTCCTTGTCATACTGCCATAAGAGCATTCTTAATTTTTTACTTTCAACCTCACACCCACCAATCCCCAGTGTTCACCTGGTCCCTCCCCCAACACTCCCTCCAGTTCCATGGACTGTCCAACCCACCCTCCCTACTCTACCCCCTGTCAAACCTACACCACCCAAACCAATATTATCACTACCCTCCTGTCATATCCCTTCAATGCCCAACTACACACTTCCACCTTATCATAGATTACACCCATATGGGCATTGGCTCACAACCTTCTTCTCCCTTTCTATTTCCTTTAAATCTATCTTCCAAAAAATAGCTCTCTGAGTCTGCTCGATTTGCTTAATTCATATCAGGCAGGTTATGTAATATTTGTCCTTCAATGCCTGGCTTGCTTCACTCAACATAAGGTCCTCAAGATTCATCCATGTCATCCCATGTGTTAGCACTGTATTCCTTCTTACAGCTGAGTAATATTCCATTGTATGTATGTACCACATTTTGTTTATCCATTCATCTGTTGATGGGCATTTGGGCTGATTCCAACTTTTGGCAATAGTGAATAATGCCACTATGAACATTGATGTGCATATATCTGTTCTTCTCCTTGCTTTCAGTTCTTCTGGATATACACCCAGCAGTAGAACTGCAGGATTATTTGGTAGTTCTATACTTAGTTTTTTGAAGAATGGCCAAACTGTCCTGCACAATGGCTATACCGTTCTACATTCCCATCAACAGTGGATGAAGGTTCCTATTCCTCCACATCCTCTCCAACACTTGTAGTCCTCTGTTTTTTTAATAGCCACCAGTCTAATGGGTATAAGATAGTAAATCTCTGTAGTTTTGATTTGCATTTCCCTAATAGCTAGTGATGTTGAGCATCATTTCATGTGTTTTTAGCCATTTGTGTTTCTTTTTTGGAGAAGTGTCTTTTCAAGTTGCTTGCCCATTTTTTAAAAGGGTTGCTTGTCTTTTTATTTTTGAGGTTAGGATTTCTTTATATAGGCTGGATATTAGGCTCCTATCAGATATATGGTTGCAAAATATTTTCTCCCATTGGGTAGGCTGCCTTTACTTTCTTGATAACATTCTTTGAGGTGCAAAAGTTTTTAATTTTGAGGAGATCCCATTTATCTGTTTTTTCTTTTGCTGCTCATGCTTTGGGTATGATGTTCATGAAACCATTTTCTATTACAAGTCCTGTAGATGCTTCCCTACATTATCTTCCAAGGTCTTCATGATCTTGGTTCTTATATTTAGATCTTTGATACATCTTGAGTTGATTTTTGTATAAGGTGTGAGATGGTGTTTCTCTCTCATTCTTTTGGATATGGGTATCCAGCTCTCCAAGCATCATTTCTTGAAGAGGCCATTTGTCTCCCAGTTGAGTGGGCTTGGTGGCCTTGTCGAATATCAGATGACTGTATATGCGACAATCTATTTCAGAACTCTCAATTTGGTTCCATTGGTCGGTATGTCTAGCACTGTGCCAATATCATGCAGTTTTGACCACTGTAGCTTTGTAGTATGTTTTAATGTCAGGTAGTGTGATTCCTCCAATTTCATTTTTCTTTTTCAATATGTCTTTGGCTATTTGGGGCCTCTTGCCCTTCCAAATAAATTTCATAGTTTGTTTTTCCAATTCAGTAAAAAATGCTGTGTTGATTTTTATTGGGATTGCATTAATTCTGTAGATTAGTTTGGCTAGGATAGACATCTTAATGATGCTTAGTCTTCCTATCTATGAACAGGGGATATTCTTCCACGTATTTAAATCTTTTTTGATTTCCTTTAACAGTGTTGTGTCGTTTTCTTTGTATATCATTTACATCTTTAGTTAAATTTATTCCTAGGTATTTGATTATTTTAGTTACTATTGTAAATGGTATTTTTTCTTGATTTCCTCCTCAGATTGCTCATTATTGGTGTACAAAAATTCTACTGATTTTTGCACATTGATCTTATAAACATGATATTTTATTGAACTCATTTAAAAGTTCTGGAAGCTTTGTTGTAGATTTCTCAGGGCTTTTATGTATAGGATCATGCCATTCTGCAAATAGTGAAATTTTTACTTCTTTCTTTCCAATTTGGATGCCTTTTATATCTTTTTCTTGCCTCAGTGCTCAAGCAAGTACTTCTAACACAATGTTAAATAGGAGCAGTGATGGTGGGCATGCTTGTCTTTTTCCCAATGTTAGAGGGAATGTTTTTAGGATTTCACCATTGAATATGATGTTAGCTGTGGGGTTTTGATATATACCCTTTATCATGTTTGGAAAGTTTCCTTCTATTCCTATCTTTTGCAGTGTTTTTATCAGGAAAAGGTGCTGTATTTTGTCTAATGCTTTTTCTGCATCTATAGAGATGATCGTGTGATTTTTTTTTCTTTTGATCTGCTTATGTGGTGTATTACATTGATTGATATTCTTATGTTCAACCATCCTTGCATACCCAAGATGAAACCCACTTGGTCATGGTGTATAATTCATTTGATGGGTTGTTGAATATGATTAACAAGTATTTTGTTGAGGGTTTTAGCATCTAGGTTCATTAGAGAGATTGGTCTGTAATTTTTCTTTCTTGTGGCATCTTTCTTTGGCTTTGGTATTAAGGTAATGTTGGCATCATAGAGTGAGTTAGGCAATGTTCCTTCTACTTCTATTTTTTGGAAGAGTGTAAGCAAGATTGGTGTTAGCTCTTTCTGGAATGTTTGGTAGAATTTACCTGTGAAGCCATCTGGTCCTGGGTTCTTCTTAGTTGGGAGGTTTTTGATAACTGATTCTATCTCTTTACTTGTGATTGGTCTTTTGAGTTCATCAATTTCTTCTTTCATCCATGTAGGCTGCTTGTGAGTTTCTAGGAATTTGCCCATTTCCTCTAAGTTAGCCTTCTTGTTGGCATATAATTTTTCAAAGTATCCTCTTATGATACACTTTATTTCTGTGGTGTCAGTGGTGATACCCCCTTCTTCATTTCTTATTTTGTGTGTTTGCATCATCTCCCTCTTTTTCTTTGTTAGTCTGGCTAAGGGTTTGTCATTTTATTGATCTTCCCAAAGAACCAGCTTTTAGTTTTGTTTATTGTTTCTAGTGCTTTCTTATTTTCTATTTCATTTATTTCTGCTCTAATCTTTATTTCCTTCTTTCTACTTCCTTTGGGGTTAGTTTGTTGTTGTTTTTCTAATTCCTCCAGGTGTACAGTTAGGTCTTCAATTTTAGCTCTTTCTTCTTTTTTGATATATGCATTTATGGCTATGAATTTGCCTCTCAGTACAGCTTTTGCCGCATCCCATAGGTTTTGATATGTTGTCTTGTCATTTTCATTCATTTCAAAGTAGTTACTGATTTCTTTTGAGATTTCCTCCTTGACCCACTGATTTCTAAGAATGTGATGTTTAACTTCCAAATCTTTGTACCTAATCTGGTTGTCTGACCCTTATTGATTTCAGCTTCATTCCATTGTGGTCAGAGAAATTACTTTGTATAATTTCAATCTTTCTGAATTCACTGAGCATTTTTCTGTGGCCTAGCATGTGATCTATCTTGGAGAATGATCCGTGTGCACTCAAGAAGAATGTATATCCCACTGTATTTGGGTGTAGTGTTCGGTATATGTCTATTAGGTCCAGATCTTCTAATGTATTATTCAAAGGCCTTGTTTCTTTATTGATTCTCTGTCAAGATATTCTGTCTAATGGTGGTAATGGTGTATTAAAGTCCCCTATTATAATTGTAGAGGCATCTATTTCTCTACTTAGTTTTTCCAGTGTTTACCTCATGTATTTTGAGGTGCCCCGGTTAGGTGCGTAAATGTTTATGATTACTCTTTCTTCTTGGAAGATTACCCTTTTTACTAATATATAGTGTCCATCTTTGTCTCTTACAATGGTTTTGCATTTAAAGTCTATTTTCTCCAATATTAGTATAGCTACTCCCACCCTTTTATGGTTATTGTTTGCTTGTAAGATTGCTTTCCAGTCATTCAATTTCAGCTGCCTTGTGTCTTTGGTTCTAAGTGGGGTTTCTTGTAGACAACATATAGATGGGTCATATTTCCTTATCCATTCTGCCAATCTGTGGCTCTTGACTGGTGAGTTTAATCCATTAACATTCAGTGTTATTACTCTTAAGGAATTACTTACATTATCCATATTTTCTTTGGGTTTATGTATGTTACATGTTGTTTTTATTTTTCTTTTTGTCTTTTTAGTTGTTCTTACACTTTCCTCCAACTCTCTCTCTCTCCTGTTTTTTTCCTTTCAACCTGCAGAACTCTGTTTAGTATTTCTTGAAGGACAGGTTTCTTACTGGCATACTCTCTTAATTTCTGTTTATCTGTGAATATTTTGAACGCTCTGTCATTTTTGAATGCCAGCTATGCTGGATAGAGAATTCTTGGCTGGAAATTTTTCTTTTAGTACCTTAATTATGTCATATCATTGCCTTCTTGCCTCCATGGTTTCAGATGAGAAATCAGCACTTAATCTTATTGAGCTTCCCCTGTATGTTATGGTTCTCTTTTCTTGCTGCTTTCAGTATTTTCTCCTTGTCTTGAGGTTTCGATAGTTTGACAAGTATATATGTCTTGGAGTAGGCCTGTTGGGATTTATACTGTTTGGAATGCTCTATGCTTCCTGGACATGTACATCCATCTTCCTCAATATGGTTGAGAAGTCTTCAGCCATTATTTCCTCCAACACTCCTTCTGTTCCCTTTCCCTTCTCTTCTCCCTCTGGGATGCCTATAATGTGTATATTTGTGTGTTTTGTGTTATTGTTCAGATCCCTTAATCCCTGCTGCACAGTACATCTGTTTAATTTCAGATGTACTGTATTTCACATCACTAATTCTTTCTTCTGCCTATTCAACTCTGCTGTTATGTGCTTCTAATGTATTTTTAATTTCTTGGATTTTGCCATTCATCAGCATCATATCCGTTATCTTTCTATGTATGTTTACAATTTCTTCATTATGTTCTCCCAGTGTCTTCTTAATATCCTTAATCTCTTCCTTCACTTCATTAAGTTGGTCCAAGTCATTTCTTTGGATGGCTTTGATTTGTTGCTCAATGTTCTACATCTCTTCCTCATTTTTAGTTTGCTCATTGTAATAGGCCATGTCTTCCAGTTTCTTGTTATGGTTTGTAATTTTTTGTACCTGTCTGGTCATCTTTTTATCTTGTTGGGTTTATACAGTTGAGTAGCTTCTCTCTCTAATCAAGGGTTTTATTTAGTTGCTGTGTTTTGTGTGTGTTTTAAGTTTTCTCTTTGTCACTTTGTTCCTCTTATTCTATTTCCTTGCTGTTGTCTATGTTCCCTTGAAGAAAAAAGATTAGGACCAGAGAAAGTGAAAGAGTTAAGAAAAGAAAAAGTACAATAGTAATAATAATAGTAAAATTTAGAAGAGGAACCATATAAGACCTTGGAAAATGAATATTTAACTCATGTAAACAATGTAGAGTAATAGGAATAAAAAAGTGGATTACCAAAAATGAAATGAGAAACCGAATAGAGAAAAATATATAGAATGAATTAAAAAGCCACAATGATGAGGAGAGAGGGAAAGAAAAAAGAAAAGACAAAAAAAAAGTTAACAAAAGAAAGAAAACAAGATAGACAAGACAGAGATAAAAACCAGAAAAACTGAGGACTAAACAAATAAAGGTGGAATGTAAGAACAATAGAAAGTGGAAGATAGAAAGATGAAGGAAAGAAAAGAGATAGCATTGGTAGACAAAATCGGTATACACAGAAAACGGGAAATCAAGGAAGAGGAAGCACAGCAAACAAGAAACAAGCCAGCAGCACCTAATTAAGAAAGAAAGAAAAAGAAAAAAATGTGAAGGGAAGAAAGAGGAAAGAAAAACAAAAACACAAAAACACAAACACACAAGCAAGCAGTTAAATACAAACTAAGGAAAAACAGCCTTCCCTCTTAGGCCCCTGAGAAGCTTCTCAGGCCGCCAGTGTTCAACAGTCAATTACCCTGCAGCCCAACCCCTGCAGGTTATGAAGCAGGTTTTAGCAAGTAAACTAAGTTAATTTTTTTAAAAAAGTAACACTTTTTAAGGAAAAATAAGAGAACCAAGAGAAGATAATATATAAAAATAATGTCTATGTTCTCCCTGTCCTAAAGTATCAGCTGGATGTTTGATATCCTGGTGGATCACTGCTCTAGAAGGAGCCAGCAATTGAACTAAGGAACTCATATATTCAAGGTGAAATCTCCTCCACTGAACTAACTTTCTTGTTGGGTCTGTTAGCTCTTCAGACGGCTATCCAGTCACTTTGCCTCGGGAAGATTTGACTCTTTGCATTTGGGTAGATTCCTGCTGATTAGGAGTATGTCTGTCTCTGCCCCTTTTCTATTCTTATTGTTTTCTCTCCCAGGGTGGCAGGATGCAATAGCCTGTGTGAGCAGATCTCCTCTCACCTCTCCTGGTCAGGTTGAGTTCCTTCCTGAAATTCCAATGGGACCCTGGTGACTGAACTCACCACAGAAAAATGACTCTCAACCCTCTTCCAGACCACCCCCTCCTCCCAGGGGACCCTAAATAGGCTCTTGGAAGCTCATTAAGCACTTCCTACTGCCCACCTCCCTTAGGGGAGTTGAAATTTTGATAGTTTTCAGCACGGGACTAGTCAATTACCTGACTCCACCCCTTTCCAGGTCAAGATTCTCTATCCCTCGGCAGTTAGGTAAATCAGGCTGCCTCAGCAGATTCACCTCTCCCCTCTTCCTCTCCAGCCGGTTGGTATGCATCCCAAAGCTCAAATGGGGTCCAGGCAGCCAAACCCACAGAAATGAAATCCCTCTCCATCCATTGCCAGAACCCTCCCACTCTGGGAGAATGCTCCCTCCCGCTGGGTGGCCAGCAAGAATTGGAGCTCACAGCGACCTCCTGCCCTGAGGAGGGAGCTTAGCTGTCTGCAGTTCCCAGCCACGGAGTGAGAAACTTACAGTTTTACCTTGAGCAACCTTCCCCGCCTGTCCAGCTCCCTCCAGATCAATGTCCTGAAGTCTCCTGCTCTGTGGGTTCCCAAAACAGCCCACTGGGTACTCAGCTGTCTCTTGCAAGAGAGATGGCGAGTACCCTTTTAAGCAGATGCCATCTTGTTGCTTGTCTCCCTATATCAACATTTTTTGATATCCCTCTCTTAGTTACAAATGCCACCCTGAACATAGTTCAAGTAGCATTACTCTAAGCAAGTCAACAAATGCTACAAAAAATGACACACTCTCTGAAATGACAGTATCTATCTTAATCTCACAAATGATCGAGGAGCTAGCCAGTGACTGTGAAACAATCATCCCATTAAATAATGCTATTTTGTCTTCAAAACTACTCAAGTAACATTATTTAAGCAGTCATGTCCACAAATTACCAGACAGCTTAATGCCTTATTTTCGCTCACACAGGCCTAATGAAAGCTGCAAATCATTGGGAATGATTTCCAAGATATGGTATGATTTCCCTAGATTTCAAAGTAAGTTCACAACACTGGTAAAATAGAGGTCCATAATGGCAGGCAGCTAAGATTTGATTCCAGCTATTTTCAGGGGAAAGACATACTCTTTTTACTCCCTACTCCCCCTCTTGTAAAATGGATGCTTGACATCTTATGGTTTTTAATCTAGTCAATGAATTTGGTCATCATAAAAGAAAAATTAAAATACAATCCAAGAGTTATGTCACATAGGATGGTAACTGGCTGAACTGTCTGGCCTATCATCATACGTATTTTTCCAGAAAGCACTCGTCCCACTGTATGTAAGCCACGTTTCTTCCTCACAGCTAGCATATGATCCTTTTTTGAACTGTTGTCAGGTAATTCCTTTCTCTAGCAAAGCAGATGAAATAATAAGGATAGTTACACATGAAGGATTTTCCTCAAGGGCAATCACCTTAACAAGATTTTTTTTCAAGATTAGCTAATATACAACTCTATTCAAAAACATTGTAACTTCAGACTTACTCTCATCACCCCCAAAAGAAGGAAAGTAAAGACAGATTCCCATTAGAGAAAAAGCTTAAAAGGCTGAAAGAAAAATCCAGGCAAAATTCTTAAAGTTCTTTATTCTGAAGTGACATAAAAGTACCAAGACACATTCAATGCCCACTACTTATCAGATTGTGATTTAACTAACCATCCTGGCATTTCTAATATAGACAATTACTTCAAGTATTTTTTAGAAAGTAGGCATTTAATGAAGCTTCCTTGAAAGGTCCCCCAATCAGAAGAGCACCTACTAGAGATGGATTATTTTTAATTAAATGGCAATTGGTAGTTGGGAGTCGAACGTACACTCAACATTCATCTGGCCACAGCTAGGTGTTCTCTTTTGATAAGGACATACTCTACAGGTATTAATGAATTCTAGTCACTTTTTAGTAATAGTTTAATTTAACATTATAAGTTAGTTTTGCATGAAATAAGTTCCAATACTAATTAATTCATTAATGCTAATGTATGCAGTGATGGTTATCCCTGAAGACCAGCACAAAGGACCACTTTTATACAGAACCTATTTCGGCAATTTTAATTTCCTTTTTTCTTTTCTACCATAAGAACATATGACTTAGTCCCAGTAACATTGGCTACTATATACGAAGGCCTAGTATGTGCCAGATTCTTTAGATATATTCTCTCCAGTCCTCACAAGGTGGTGTTATTGTCCCTAATTTTACAGATGAGGAGGTTGAGGCTCAGGGAACTAGTTGGGAGCAGGGGTGGGATTCAGACCTAGCCCCATCTAATCACAAAACTCATACCCCTTCTCCTGTTCCACCCTGCCTACATGAAGAACACTTTTTGTTTTGTTTTGCTTTTAATTCAATTGGAGCATTAAAGAAAGGAAAGTAGGATGGTGCCAAGGATTGCATTTCCCTTTGCTTATCTACAAAGAACTTCAGAGATAGTGACCATTTTTTCATATCTTTTGCCAATTTAAGCCCTAAAGAATTCTGTAAGGCAAACAGGTGAGAACATGAGTGCATACATAAATGTACATGCTTATACACATGTGCCTAGAAAGAAATTTGCAGAAGTAATAAGTAACTTAATATACAAATGGTATTATAGCACCAGCATCAAAAATGTGATTTTTAAGTACATGTGAAATACTCCATACTGTATTCGGTATTATGGCAATTAGAAGCAGATGTAGGCCTTACAATATGAAATTAAGAGCATTGACATGGGCACAATAATGAAAGGCCATGCAAACACATATGCAACTTTATTCTGAGCAATTTAAAGAAAGTACAAAAATCATATAGGACATGTGAATTTGTTATGTTAGTAATGAATGCAATTTGAATTATGGAAGCTGCATATTTAAACTTGGTTGAGCCAATTAAAGAAGCTCCACATTTTTTTCCAGGTATGTGGGAAAAATTTGGAGACAGAGGTGTAATGTCAAGAGTCTTTTAGATAATGGGAGGAATGCACTAAGGAATATTGGAAAGGGAGAAAGGTAGAAAGTGCAGTCTGAGTGAAGACTCGGGAGTTAGACTGTGTTGAACAGACAAAGTGGGTGGTGAGGAAGTCTGCCTGTTAAGAAGTGGAGGAGGCATTTATTATAAGCAAAGGATATGTCAAAATTACCCTTTTTAAATAGATGAATTAATGTTTAAACCCATAAAGGATCCAATTTACTGAAAATTATTGAGTCCCTTATGGAAAGCCAGTAGTGATTACAATTTAGAGGCTGCCGTCCTAGAGCCTGGCACATATATGCCATATGTGTTTATCTTTTTTGCTAGCCTACTCACATGCGATAATACTATAGCAGCTTTCAAGATGAACATTTGACAAGCCAGCTCACCGCCGGCTGACACCTCCATTTCAGCTGGCCTGACATATATAAAAAGAAACTGAATGTTTATCCGTGTGCTTTCCGGATTTGACATATGCGCTATATAAGAGTCACAGAAGGAAACTTCAGAAAAGAAATTAAGGAATGTACTTGTCAGTTTATTAATCAAAGTTTACCTGCTTCACATTACACAGAGACAAATTAAGACGGCTACTATGGTACTCTAAAAACATCTGCTAAGAGAGTCAGAAGTAATGATAAACAAACGAGTTCCCTTTGTGGTTGATTTTCATCCAGCTGCATTTAATTATAATAGAGCTATCAAAGAATGCTCCCCATTAGCTGCTAATTCAGAATGACTTCAGAAGAAACTCCCAGAGCCTCCAGTGATATCTCTCCAACTCCAACAACTTCCTAATCCCTGCCAGTATTCATGAAGAACCATATTAAAGAAGTTGGGCTATCAGTCCTGGCTGTCATTGACTGCCAAGGTGGTATGTGTTGTTTTTCTCCAAGATTACCTTTGGAATAATGTGATCAATTAAACTTTAAAAGTGACAAAATTTATGGCATCAACATTTTTGCTCTAACTTTAGAATTAGATCGTTAACTGCCTCAAATAGGCAAGGGAAAAACCTATTTTAAATGCATGTTTCAAAAAAATGCTACCTCAATCATGTTATCCATCAATCTCCAGTAAACAAAGTTAAAAATAAAGTGTCACTAGTTTCGCAAAGTCAGATTGAATTGTTTTTCAAATAAACAATTATCCAAAGCCCCTCGGAAAATCTCTACTTCTACCAAACTCGAAAATAAATCACCACCAAACCTTGCTCACTGATGAGCGTTGGTTCTTACACATTCCCGAGTATGTATCCCCCCTTTGAACATGCATAGCTTGAGAAAAGAGGGTGAAAATACTGAATGTAGTATATCTTTCATGATTTCTTGAGGGTAACACGCATGAGTGATTCCTCACCCAAATCTGATTTCTGCCTGGATAGGAGGCAAACACAAAATTAAGAACTTGCATTTGCAAAAAATTCACAACTGAAATGTATGCCTTTGCTGAGCCAACTTGAGAACACACTATACCCCTTGTACTTGTCTTTGGGTGGGCTGGTGAGGTGATGAAGATGAAGACATATTCCTTGAGAAAGTATCCATATTCATTTGGTACTAGTCTCAGTAACAAAGCAATGAGCCACAAGTGGCTAAGCTTCATGAAGAAAATAATAAATGCAGAGTAGCCAAGATTGGGACCATTAGGCATTTGCCAGCATTGGATCTGGCCAACCTCCAGGTACCCACATCATAATATGGTTTCCCAGAAATCTACAGGAATTTATTTGATCATGAAATATGCATGAGATTGGAAGAGAATGGAGATGGTGCCTACTGAAAATATTGATAACTTTGGTGAATTGCTCTTTGTTTATTTGTCCCTTTGTTTTTTTAAGGGAGAACAAAATATCTCTAAATCAAACTTTTTTTTTTTACTTCTGAGCATCCTCTGCTATTCCTAATCTTCAATGAGCCAGTACTGCTTATGAGGTCTTTCTGGATTACCACAAGGGAAAATGGAAGTGGCAGAGGACAGCACAGCCTTTAAGTATGTGTTCTATGGCATCTTATTTTCAGGGATCCATCACGGTGAGCATAGGACATTAATTTCACCCTTGGGCCAAAGATCAAATAATGTTGCCAATGTCATTGTTCTGTTTGTAATGATATTGTGATGGCTTGAACATTACCTTCCCCCAACTGGCTTGAGGACAAGCGTTATTCATCTGTGCTTGGTTTCATAAAGCCGTGGTATGCCCTATTTCAAAAAGAATGCACAGGAAAGAGCATGGATTTTCATGGAAGCCAACCAAAACTAAGCATTTTCCAAATGGTTGCTTTGAGGGGAAGCACATTAATGCCCACATTCCCTCTTCTATTCTAAAATTCTCCAACTGAGACCTTATGAAAATGTAGGTATTGAGGGTCATATTTTCAAATCAGATCTCTTCTCACATTTCCTTCCCTTTCTTTCATATTCCTAGATACATTTTACAGTGAAATAAACATTCTGGAGCATGGAAGACCCTATGGTACAAATCTTGTGACTTTGCAGTATGCTAGCCAGTATACTAGCTTCCGAATAAGCTAGTATATCAGTTTAATTTTTCTAACTATAAACCTCAGTGTCTCAATTTTAAAGAATATTTGGTAATAGAATTTATATTCTCCTCTAAAGTGTAGATCTACCCACAGGTGTTAGTTGTTCATCCACAGCTTATATGAACACAGCTGAGTATGGAAGTATACTCATAAGGCATATGTTTCCATTTTAGAACACTAATAAAGTCCCTAAGATTTCACCATTATATAAATATATAGCTAAATGGAAAAGAAAAGTTCACATCATTTTCAGGAAGTTCCAGCCGGCAAAATGATCCAGCAGTACAAGACAGTGTAGTTATATTTGTGGATCCAATGTGGTGAGTGGGCTACCTCATGTCCCGGGCATTCTGTGTCTTGCTTTCTGTATCTTTAGCACTGGAATTTTACTTTCCTCCATCTCTTTCTTACTTTTTTAACATTAATTTAAAAAATTGATTGGAAATTGCATGTTACTTTCTGCAGGTAAGGAAATTTCCAGAGTTAAATCTAGAATCTGAATATAGAAAGAAATAAAAGAGGTAATCTACACCAGAAGTCTTCTAATGTATTAATGTGGATCAATAAAGGCCTAGAGACAGTATCAGTTGCTGCCCAGAAGCTGAAAATACAGCTCCTTATCCACGTGTTTCCCTCTCTAGTCAACCTTAGCACCTCCAGCTGTATCTGTTTTAAATATTGAGATTCTGTGCAGCAATTTGTTTGGGAAAAATATTTACTGCTAAAAAAAAAAAAAAAAAAAGACACATCTAGTTCAATCCCATAATTTTCTGGAAAAAGAAGTGAAACTCAAAGAAGCTTAGAGACTTACCTAGGTTCAAACATTTACCCGCAAGAACAAGATTAGATAGAACATGCAAAAGATTAGCATTTCTTCTACCTGCAAATTCAATGCTTCCTATTTTGTGGTAGTTCAAAAGAGAAAATAATGATAATTTCTTATTATGTTTAATCCACAGCTAAATGTTATTACTACCTATCACCTTATCTTTTTCTAATTGTTAGACACAGCCAAATGTTCTGCTCCTCTTGTAAATGATTTTCTTAACTTCAACAGCATCCCACATGTTCTCGTCAATCTATTTCTGGACCTCACAAAATCGTAATATTGTATGTTGCTCTCAGAGAATTGGGAACAATTTATCTAATTTACATGGCAAGGTGCTTATCATATCAATATGTAAATATGATTGCTTAATAAATACAACTTATTGATGTCAAATCCATTTGCAACTTCTTTGCAGCTTAAAAACCAGGCTCAAAATTATTCTAAGTTGTGAATTTATTTTCACAGCAACATTCACCCAAGAAATACTTCCTAAATACTTCCTGTGTATAAATAATTGCTAACCCTTTATCTTCACATCAAGTATGGGAAACAGGCACACAATTGTATGTAAGTGTAAATATCAACATGCTGTTAGAGTCCAGGAAAGGGGAGATGATTTCTAGCCAAGGGAGATGGGAATAAAGAGGTAAGGCTCTTTGTTGAAGGTGCTGGGTGGCATTATAGCTGTGCCAGAAGAATGGGTGAATTTCAATGCCAGAAAGAGAAAGAGGGTTTTCCGGGTGTTATCTAAGATGGTTCTGCACTCTTAACAGGTAAGGCTGTTGGACATAGTGTAAAACGTGTCTGCTACAATGTTCCAGGAACCAGGAGCCTCTCTCTGCCCCATCTCTCATGTTGTCTTTGAAACCTCTGCCAGATCTGGTGTTCCCTTTCTCATTCAGTCACCTCTGCTTGGTCTCTGCCTCTCTCCCAGCCCATTTGCTTGGTACCACATCTGGTCTACCTGCCCGGCTTTCCATTTTTGTCCCCTGCATGGGCATTGTCTCTCAGATCCCCATGAGTGTAGGCTTTTCTGCCTATAGACCAGCCCATTCCACACTCATGCCAAGCCCAGGCCCTTCAGCTCTTCTGCCAGAACCATGTTCTTCAAATATTGTGGGAGAATGACATGGGAATAGGAAAATGTATTCCTTAATGATCCCAAAAGGCAAATTCTTTATTTTCCCATTAACTACTACGTCTAACCATGCTCTGTAATCTTTTCTTTCCCTGTTCTTTGAAGACAAATTTGACAGATTACTGATTTCTTTCAGTATTTACAATTCAGTCTAGTTCAAAACATTAATCTCACATCCAACTTAAGGCACTTCCTCTCCTCCTACCCTGAACCCTGGCTTATGGTTTGGGTCCTTCAACGGGAAGGAGCATGGTTTGCTTTAGTTACTCTTTTATGCACTTTCACTCCCTCTTTGTCTGCTATTTCTGGGTTCCCCGGGGGTTTCAACATTGTTGGGTCCTCAAAGGGGATAAGGGTGAGGTAAAAATCTGAGGGGCAGTTGGCCAAATGCTGTTCCTTGCACATTTTGTGGCTTCCCCAGAGACCCTCCCCTCCCCCCAGGGGTTCCCTGAGATGGATGATGAATTCTATGGCTGACCTCCTGTCTCTCTCATCTCCTGCCCCTGGCTGTCTTCCCAACAGTTTCTTACTCATGCAGTTCCCATGACACAGGAGGCCTCTGAGGCCTTCACTTGATGCATGGAATGTTCACACATCTTTGTCATCCAGAACACTGATGGTGGAGACTGTCCTGCTGCCACTGTTTCCTCTTGCCCTTCTGACTCAGAATTCTATGGAGGAGAGAAGGCACCAAATCCTAAGTGTGCATAACTTCATGCAAACCCCATGAGCTGTGTGTGAAGCTCTCCTAAGAACTCTCTCACTTTCCTCTTCTCTGGTCTGTGGATTTCTATAGCTCAGAAAGCTTTCATCAGGAGAGGAAGATGCCAGTCTCCCTTTCAGCTAGGTACCCCACTGTCTATGATCAATTTTCTTATGGTCCTCAGGAGATTTGAAAAGAGAGGAAGAAGACTCTCTCTCTATGCCTATAGCTCACCAGCTATTCTGCTTACATTGCTTACATTACACTAGTATTCTGCTTACATTGAATGAAGTGGTGGGGGCATGTCCTTTTTGGAATATGGGGACACATGTTGCCCATTTCTCTCAGCTTTAGGGCTTCAGGAAAAAAAATAAGAAGCGGCAGCATAAGTTCCATTCAACACTGTTTTACAATAATATTTGTGTAGGAGGACAGTGCCAAAAAGGCTGCAGTGAGGTTTCTATAGAGGTCAAATTTGATTCAAGAGATGATGAGGTAGAAATAAAGGTTTTTTAACGAGGAAAGGAAAACATTTACCTTCCAAAATTGAGTCTTCCATGCTTTATTTACATGCAGATTGTTAAAGGTGAAAATTTGTGTTTTGCTTCCTTATGAATGGTGTAGACATTATTGTTGCTCACCAAACATTCCTAGGTGTCTTTCTAGTCAGGAGGTAGGACTTAGAACTGACGTGACCATATGACTTACTTTGAACCATAAAGTGTGAATAGAAATAACATGTGGAAATTTCAAGGCCTGGAGTGTTTCAGAGAATGGCAGCTCTATCAGCCTGTTTCCTAGAATGAGAAGCACATAAAGACAAGCCTCTAGCCACCCTCCAATTAACATTCAGCAAGAGTAAGAAATAAACCTTGCTGTTTTAAGCCACTGAAATTTGGGGATGGTTGTTGCTGTAGCATAGCCTACCTCTCCTTACGGATGCAATGAGTGTGTATGGGTTTATGTATACATTACACTGCACTATAGTTAAAGTTCCCATGTGTCTTAAACGTTGCCACACTATTTCCCCCTGTGCTGCTCAAAGGAAATAGATCTCCCTTTTTATATCTTGTCAACTGCTTAACATCAGCCTGGAAATTAGTCTCAATTTTCATCCATGAATGTCTTATACATTTTTTTATCTTTCTTTAAAGTGGTGATGTTTAAGAGAGTTAGGGTGGAGAGGTAGAACAAAAGTCAGTCTCTAAATTCACAGATCCCACAAGATACGGACAAGAAACAAAACAGAGGAAATGGAAAAAAGGAATGTGAATGAATATCTTTTAGAAAGGATGAAATTAAAACAGATAAGAAGAGTTCTGAAAAAAAACAACAACCCAAAATTATGTGCATTGTAGGAAATAAGGAAGTGTTTGGAGAATAACCTCAGTTAACTTGGAAGTAAATTCATGTCTTGTGAATCCTAGATGGGGCAAAGTAAGGTAAGGCATCTCAATTAAACAGATTTTTACGAGCAATGTGATGATGCTATGGTATATTGGGGATCAAATTATGTCTAAATCAGTCCTTCTCCTATATCTCCTAGGAGGGAATATAGTAAAGAGAATGCATGTACAATATATACCTTAAGAGAAACACATTTGCCTTCTAAAATTCAGTTCCAGTTCAATAGAGGGGATAGAGAACTTGTAAAAAAATAAAGACGAATCTATATGATTAAAATTAAACAGTTTTTTTTTTTCAGGAGACTACCACAAGGGCCATGGTGTCTTAGTGCCTCAACTAGAAGTACCTATTTTTAAGCTATCAGTGAATTTCACAGCAAAACGCATTTCTTGAAAAGCTGTTAACTTGCTTTGCCAGGCCTTGTTTCAAATGTTTGTCATCGTAAATACCATATACTTCCCTGCTCATGCCTCTGCATATTCAACTATTATAATTTCACAGTATACTTCTATATGTTAACCAAAGTAAATTGCTAGCCCTCCCAAACTAAATAAAACACTACTTCTAAGCCTTAATGGCTACTGTCCTCCACTTAGCTTCACTCAGGGAAGCCCACTTACATTTTTCTTTTTTCTCCACTAATCTTTTCCCCTATTACACTTCAAAACCAGGCTCCAAACACTTGGCAATTGGGATATCTTACTTAATCAACCCCAAGACAATTCTGGTCACTCTTGTATTCTAGATTCCATCTTCACTTATAGAACTATTCATTTTTGTTGCTATCAAAAGAGGTTTTATAGGTAAAAGAAGATGAATCCCAGAGATATATAGAGATTCACCCAAGATCAGAAAGTTATTTTGGGGAAAATCAGTATTAAAACCCAGGCCCCAGGCTCTAAATTTGTTTGTTTCCATGCTTCATATACCAGAATTTTGTACTCTTGATTGACTGTAGGCTTGACATTTTCCTTAAATTGATTTATAGATATTTTTTTCCCTTCTCACATAGAACTTAGTAAATTTTAGATGTATTTTGAAGTAATAGCAATAAGAACTATCATTTATTAGGAAATATATAGTAATGTATTTGCTCCTCAAACAATCTAATGGAATATATATTATTATCACTATTATTATTTTACATATGAAAATTTAGAGACACAGAGAGCTTAAATAACTTTCCCAAGATCACAAAGTGGCTAACTGGAATTCAAACCCAGTTAGTCAAACTCCAGAGCCTATACTCATAACCACATTGCTATAGAAGGATATTCTGCACCCAGATATAGATTCCATAGATTGCAGAATGTATCTATGCAAATGAGTATAGACTCTTTCAAATCAGTCACATTGGAATATTACACATTTATGCCAATGATACTGAAATTTCTCCAGAATATTTTTAAATAAGAGCTTCTCGGAGGAATATAAGAATGCACTTTTGAATACCCTTACCAAGAGACAACCCTTGTAGGCAATTTCTATTTTGGAAGTAGTCAAGAGTCAGTCAGAGGCAGGCCTTATAAGAAAGATGGCTCATTTAGCTTTGTAAAACCATATCTGATTGAAAAGTGTACTTGAAATATAAAATAATAAGACTGTTTTTCAAGAAGTGATTCATAAGCATTCCATATAAAAACAAGAGTCCCAGAAACATCTTGAGAATTAGCATCCCAAAAATGCCTGAACAGGCTCTAAAGGTAAACATTTGCTTCCTCAGCATTTGCTTCCTCTTTTTCCAGCAGCACTCTCTACTTTCCCTTGGGGAGCTTCCTTTCCTCCATTTCACTTTCTGTATTCTGGGTGATGCTCTTTGCCTAGATCCAGATATGGGCTTGTGTCCCAGCATTCAGGGAGTCCTATACTCATCTCCAGATCCTCAGCTCTTGGTTCACATGAATGAAGGTTGTCCAACCAGAGCGAATCTCAACCTCAGGACTTTTGCAACCGCTCACAGGAAAAAAAGATGCTCTGTTTTCACTGAACATGCATTTGTGAGGCTGTGAGATGATGGCTGGAGGGAGCCAGCACGTCACAGTATAGAACCTGAGAATGAAATCAAAACATAGAGAGGAGAGGGTCCAGCTAAGGAATTAAGAGAGACTAGGTCATTACAACTTGGTTTGAACCTCTGTATCAAAGCTTGCAGCCAAAGGTAGTGCTGGACATTTTGGATATAAAAGTGAATAAATTTTCTATCACTTGCAGAAAACATCTTAATTGATCTTATTTGATGTACCTCTCAATGTGACTATATAAAAAGATGCCATTCACTGGCTGTCTCAGATTTCATGACTATCACCCCTGTGCCTTCAGTATTGTTTTGGTGCACCTTAAAGATTTAATATTTGGTTGTTATAATGCACTTCTAGAAAGTTGTTAGGCTATGGCATTCTATTTTCACTCAAACACCTATATACATCTGACTTGCATGAATTTAATCTCAAAGTTATATCCATTTAGCATTATGATCTTTATTATGTGAAGTGTGAGACTATAGGGGTAGGGAAAGAAGCAGAAAGCAAAACAGTATTCATATAGTTATTTTTTATTAATTATACACTCCAATAAATTAAGTATACATGCAGAATACAATAATAATGCCTTTGTGAAAGTATTTTTAAATTTACAAGTGAATGCTATGACTAAAATACTCTAATGCAATTGTTGCTTTTGAAAGTTAATTTATTTGGGTAATCTGAGACATGGTTAAGCATTTTAATCTGATACTGATTTTATGGGCATGATTTGAAAGTTACTCACCATTCAAACAGATCTATTGTATCTTGCAAGATGAAATTATATACAATCAACCATTTAAAATGATACAAATCCAAATAAGCAAAGCAGATAATACACAATAAACCGCAATTATTATTATAGTACTCAAATAAGAACTAAAATGTCAAAATAGCCAATATCTTTCCAAGAAGACTAGAGATAACGTCATCAAATTGCTGCCTGAATTATACCAAATTTACTCTGAATGTACTGTTGTTTCTTATTCAAAATGAACAATATAACCTTTGGAAATTTCTTCATCACCACTTCCAGTGATGAAAATTGTACTACCTTATTATATTTAACCTATATAAATGCTAATTTCCATATGTCCACTAGAGTTACACTAGTGTGCGTGTGTGTATCTGTGTGTATTTTTTTTCCCCTCTGAATTCAGTTTCCATTCCTTTAAAAGAATGCAATTCAGGGAGAAGAGGGGCAAGGCAGGGGCACAGTAAGGAGCTCCAAGAGTTAGCTTGTCCTACAGGGCAGTTAGTAATCCCACAGAGCTATCTAAAGCACCTGTTTGGGGGGCTCAGGAGACCAGAAGAGCATTCTGCTGGAGGAGGAGGAGACAGCCCATCTGCAGGGGATAATTGTGAGTAGAGCACTCCATGCTGCAGAGGCCAGTGCCCATCCTCCACAGGCAGCACAAGCTGCCTCAGGAGCAATCCATGACTGGAGTTGGAAGCTCCATTCCCCAAAAACAAGGGAGGAAGAGATGGTTGGGCACCAACTTCAGCTACCAATTAGTAAATTCGGCTGGCTAAAATATAATCCTAAGGACAGCTAAAGTTTGAACCTGTCCAAGTCAGAAAGAGGCCAGTAACTGCCATTTTAACTCTGTCCCTGGCTTGAGGGGAAGCAGGGCTGATTGAAAATCACAGTGACAGTAGGCACTGGCTTTTTTCCACCCAGATCCGATTACAGCCTTAGCCTAGATTTCCGCCCCACCTCTGGCATGGAGGAAGCTGGCGGGACCTGCACCAGCCTCTCCAGACAACTGCAGGTGCTTTCAGCCAGCACAGACTGAATAGTCAGAATCCTAGGGCTGCATCCCTGCCCCTCAATAGGATAGGAGGGGATCTGTGTTTTCTCAGCCTTTCTCGGCAACTGCAGGTGCTTTTGGCCTACACAGACTGGTTTGTCGATTTGATCTCTGCCCCTCATAGGATAGGAGAGGAGCTGTGTTTCCTTGGCCTCTCTGGACAACTGCAAGTGCTTTTGGACGACACAAACTGGTTTATTGAGCATCTTTGATTTCATCCCTACATGGGATATAAGGGAGCTGGTGTTTCCCTAGCCTCTCAGGGCAACGGCAGGCATTTTTGGTGTACATGGATTAGATTGTTGGAAACTTGAGAGGGTCCATCTCCACCCTTGATAGGGGAGAAGGGGGGCTGGAGCTATGTTAGTCCACCTGGTCAACTGCGGTCAGTTTTGGCCTGCACAACTTAGTTTGCTGCCCACACTTACAGCTCCATCCCCACCCCAGGCAGGGGAGGAAGGGGTATGAAATTTCATCAGTATCTCCAGACAACTGCAGATGGTCTTGGTCTACTCAACTTAGATTACTACACATGGCTGAGGCTGTATCCCTAACCTTGGAAGAGGAGAAAAGTGGGAGAAGTTTCATTGGTTCCTGGGGCAATGCAGGCTGTTTGAGCCTCCACAGCTTACAGTACCAACTACATCCTTGGCTCCTACCACACAACCAGCAAGGGAGAAAAGGCAAGAAAGCCCTAAACTAAAGAGAAAAACTGTGCTCAAAATAAATACATCTAGTAAGCCAGATGCCAAGACCAACAAAAAATTACAATCCATACCAAGAAACAGGAGCAAGTCAAAGGAGCAAGATAAGTCTCCAGATGAGTTGAGACAACTAATCATAGATGTTCAAACAAATCTCCTTAATAAATTCATTGAGATAGCTAAAGACATTAAGGATATTAAGAAAACACTGGGTGAGCACAAAGAAGAATCTGAAAGCATACATAGAAAAATAGCAGATCTTATGGGAATGAAAAGCACAATAAATGAAATTAAAAATACACTGGAGGCATATAACAGCAGATTTGAGGAGGCAGAAGAAAGGATCAGCGAGCTTGCAGACATGGCCTCTGAAAGCAAACATACAAAAAATAAAGATAAAGAAAAGAATGGAAAAAATTGAACAGGGTCTCAGGGAAATAAATGACAGCAAGAGATGTGCAAACATACAAACCATGAGTGTCCCAGAAGGAGAAGAGAAGGGAAAAGGGGCAGAAGGAATATTTGAAAATTTCCCAACCATATCAAAGGACATAGATATCTATGTCCAAGAAGCACAGTGTACTCCCATCTGAATAACTCTGAATAGACTTACTCCAAGACACATACAAATCAGAATGTCAAATGCCAAAGACAAAAAGAGAATTCTGATAGCAGAAAGAGAAAAGCAATGCATCACATACAAGTAACACCCAATAAGATGAAGTGCTCACTGACTAGAGATGCATCTGGAAAAAGACCTTGACCAAAAAGAGGAAATATTAAATACAAATGAGTTTTATGGCCAAGAGATTTCAAAGGGAATCGGGAGGTCATTCCAGAGGTTATGCTTATGCATGTCTCAGCAGGACCTCATTGACTGCCACAGTAAACAGTGCCTCAAACAACAGGACTTCTGAGGCTCTAGAGACACCTAGACACTATAAGCAGGACAGACAATCTTAGGAATTCAGCACACTGTCAGTGGGCTTTACTTTCGAATTTATGCTTTGCAGTGTAACAGAGTTAGACTCATTTATAATTTCCCTACACATGGCTCTTCTGCCCTGTTTACCTGAACATATAATTAGCACTATACTTTTAAAATATAAGTCCCAGAGACTTAAATCTCTGGCCCAAACATACTCCAGTTGAGCCTTGAATTTCAGCAGTGTTGCAACCATTGCAACACTCACTCTCCAGCTCATTGCACTCACCCAGGATAACTTACAAAATAATGATGATGGACAATGTCCATCCTAAAACCTGAGAGTATCTACAACTGCAAGCAAGACATTTTCATCCATTCTACCCAATGGGATCTAAGCCCCCTCTCAATCAGAAACAGAGTGGGCATCACTATCCCAACCTCAAGATTGGGGAATGAACAATGGACTAAAGTAGAGTTATTATTTTTCTATTATTATTCTATTATAGACTTATTATTATTCTAGCAATGGAAGAAATTGTATCGGTGATAAAAAGGCAGTCGCCACCAGAGTTTCTGAGGGGAGGGAGAGGGAAGAATAGATGTAACATGGGGGCATTTTTGAGACATTGGAATTGTCCTCTATGACATTGCAATGATAGATATGTGCCATTATACATTTTGCCAAAACCTATAAAATTGTTCAGGGCAAAGTGTAAACTATAAGGTAAAATATAGTCCATGGTTAGTAGCAATACTACAACATGTGTTCATCAATCATACCAAATGTATTACACTAATGAAAGATGTTGTTAATGTGGAAAAGTGTGGAATGGGGAGGAGGTGGGGCATATGGGAATCCCCTATATTTTTGATATAATATATAGATTTAATGTAAAGCTTTTTAAAAAAATAAAATAAAGATTAAGTACTGATTTCTCATCAGAAACCATGGAAGCAAGAAGGCAGTACTATGATATATTTAAGATACTGAAAGAGAAAAATTGCCAACTAAGAACCTTATATCTGGCAAGATTGTCTTTCAAAAATGAGGGCAAGTTTATAATCACAGATAAACAGAAACTGAGTTTGTACCAAGAGACTGGCTTTGCAGAAAATACTAAAGGGAATGCTACAGCCTGAAAAGAAAATACAGAAAAGAGAGCCTTCGAAAAGAGTCTAGAATGAAGATTATATCAGTAAAAGTAACTAAAAGTGCAAAAAAAAATATGACAAAGCCCAAAGGTCAAAATGAAGTAAGAACTACTTTTACAGTAATAATATTGAAACTTATTACTCTCCAATCAAAAGATGCAGACTGGCAAAATGGGTAAGAATATAAGAATATATAAGCCATCTATATGCTGCCTACAAGTGACTTACCTTTGACCCAAGGGTACCAATAGATTAAAGTTAAAGGCTGGAAAAAGATATTCCACACATGCAGTAACAACAACAACAAAAAAGCTAGAGTAGCTATATTTACATTGGATGAAGTAGATTTCAAAAGCAAAACTGTTATTAGAGACAAGGAAGGACATTATATATTAATAAAGGAAACAATTCATCAGGAACAAATAGCAATCATAAATGTATAGGCAACTAACCAGGATGCCCCAAACTCCATGAGGTAAACATTGGCAAAACTGAAGGGACAAATAGATGTTTCTACAATAATAGCTGAACACTTCAATACACCACTCTCAGCATTGACCAGAACATCTGGAAAGAGGATCAATAAGGAAACAGAGAGCTTGAATAATATGATAAATGGACTAAACCTAAGAGACGTACACAGAACAATGCATGCTAAAACAACAGAATATACTTTCTTCTCAAGTGTTCATGAATCTTTCTCCAGGAAAGACCATATGTTGGGTCACAAAGCAGATCTCAATAATTCAACAAGATTGAAATTAAACAAAGCACTTTCTCTGATCATAATGGAATAAAGTTGGAAATGATAAAAACAGGTGGGAAAAGGGAAAATTCACAAATATATGGTGATTAAACAACACACTATTAAATAATCAGTGGGTCAAAAAAGAAACTGCTGGAGAAATCAATAAATATCTCAAGAACAATGAAAACAGGAACACAACATATCAGAACCTATAGGATGTAGCAAAGGCAATGCTGAAAGGGAAATTTATAGCCTTCAATGCTTACATTTAAAAAAGAGAAAGAGCTAAAATCAATGACCTAGCTACATAGCTGAAGGAACTAGAAAAAGAACAGCAAACTATTCCCAAAGCAAGCAGAACGAATGAAATAACAAAGATCAGAGCAGAAATAAATGAAATTGAGAACAAAATAAAAGTAGAGAGAATTAACAAAACCAAAGGTTGGTTCTTCAAGAAGATTAATAAAAAACCGACAAACCCTTAGCTAGATTGACAAAGAAAACAAGACAGAAGATGCAAATAAATAAAATCAAAAATGAAAACAGGGGCATTACTACTGATCCCACAGAAATAAAAGTGATCATAAGAGGATACTATGAACAACTGTATGCCAAAAAACTAGACAATGTAGATGAAATGGAAAAATTCCTAGGAAAGTACAAACAACCTACACTGACCCTAGAAGAAATAGAAGACCTCAACAAACCAATCACAAGTGAAGAGATTGAAAGTCATGAAACAACTCCCCAAAATAAAAAGCCCAAGACCAGATGTTTTCACAAGTGAATTCTACCAAGCATTCCAAGATATAGTATCAATCTTACTCAAACTCTTCCAAAAAGTTGAACAAGAAGGAACAGTACCAAACTCATTCTATGAAGGCAATATCACCCTAATACCAAAGCCAGGTAAAGATATTACAAAAAAAGAAAATTACAGACCCATTTCCCTAATGAATATGGATGCAAAAATCCTCAACAAAATATTTGCAATACATTAAAGGAATTATTCATCATGATTAAGTGGGTTTTATACAAGGCATGCAAGGGTGGTTCAACACAAGAAAATCAATCAATGTAATATACCACATTAATAAATCAAAGAAGAAAAATCACATGATACTATTGATTGATGCAGAAAAGACATTTGATAAAATATAGCATCCTTTCTTAATAAAAATATTACAAAAGATAGGAATTGAAAGAAACTTTGTCAACATGATAAAGGTGATATATGAAAAACCTATATCTAACATTGTACTCAATGGTGAAAGACTGAAATTTTTACTCTTGAGATCAGGAACAAGACAAGGATGCCCTCTGTCACCACTGTTGTTCAATATATTGCTATAGATTCTAGCTAGGAACAATCAGGCAAGAAAAAGAAATAAAAGGCACCAAAATTGGAAAAGAAGAAGTAAAACTTTCACTATTCACGGATGACATGATCCTATACCTAGAAAGTCCCGAAAAATCTACAACAAAGTTGCTAGCACTAATAAAATGATCTCAGCAGTGGCGGGATACAAGATTATTACACAAAAATCAGTAGTGTTTCTATATACTAGTAATGCACAATCTGAGGAGTAACTCAGGAAAAAAATTCCATTTACAATAGCAACTAAAGAATCAAATATTTAGGAATAAACCTAACCAAGGATGTAAAGCACTTATATTCAGAAAATGATAATTTATTGCTAAGAGAAATTTTTAAAAGACCAAAATAAATGGAAGAATATTCCGTGTTCATGGATTGGATTACTAAATACCATGAAGATGTCAGTTCTACCCAAATTGATATACAGATTCAATGCAATCCCAATAAAAAATTCCACCAGCATTTTTTTTAAAGAAATGGAAAACAATTATCAAGTTTATTTGGAAGGGTAAGGGGCCCCAAATAACAAGAAACACCTTAAAAAGGAAGAGCGAAGTTGGAGGACTCTCACTTCTGGACTTTAAATCATATTGCCTAGCTATAGTGGTACAAAGATCATGGTACTGCCATTAAGTTAGACACATAGAACAATGGAACCAAACTGATGGTTCAGAGACAGACCCTCACATCCATGGTCATGTGATTTTTGACAAAGCTGTCAGATACACCCATCTGGGCCAGAACAATCTATTCAACAAATGGTGCTGAGGGAACTGGCTATCCATATCCAAAAGAAAGAAAAAGGAACCCTATCTCACACCTTACACAAAAATTAACTCAAAATTGATAAAGACCTAAATATAAAAGCTGGAATCATAAAGTTCCTAGAAGAAAATATAGGGAAGCATTTTCAAGTCCTGGTGGTAGGTGGTGGATTCTTAAACCTTACACCAAAAGCATGAACAATGAAAGAAAACATGGATAAAAGGGACCTACTCAAAGTTAAACACTTTTGTGACTCAAATGACTTCATCAAGCAGGTGAAAAGGCAGCCCAACCAATAGGAGAAAATATTTAGAAACCACATATCTGATTAGGGTTTGATTTTCATTCTATATAAAGAGATCATAAACTCAACAATAAAAGAGCAAGCAATCCAATTTAAAAAATGGGCAAACGACTTAAATAGACATTTCTCCAAACAGGAAATACAAATGGCCAAAATGCGCATGGAAAATTGTTCGATATCACTATTAGGGATATGCAAATCAAAACGACAATGCGCTATCATCTCACACCGCTTAAAATGGCCATTACTTAAAAAGCAGAAAACAATAAGTACTGGAGAGGATGTGGAGAAATAGGAACACTCCTTCACTGTTGGTGGGAATGTAAGGTGGTGCAGCTTCTGTGGAGGACAGTTTGGCAATTCCTCAGGAAGCTAAATATAGAACTGCCATATGATCCAGCAATTCCTTTATTAGGAATATATCCAGAAGAACTGAAAACTGTGACATGAACAGGCATTTGCACACCGATGTTCACAGTGATGTTATTCATGGCTGCCAAGTTATGGAGACAATCCAAGTGTCCATCAACTGATGAATGGATGGACAAAGTGTGGTATACACATGTGATGGAATACTATGCTGCAGTAAGAAGAAATGATATTGGGACACATTTGATGGCATGGATGAACCTTGAACACATTATGCTGGGTGAAATAAGCCAGACACAAAAAGACAAATATTGCATTGTCTCCCTAATATGAACTAAATAAGAAGAAAAAAAATGCATGGAGTTAAAACATAGAGTATAGGTTATTAAGAGATGAGGAGGGCTGAGAAGGGGTGCTATGCTTAATGTATGTAGATGTTTTAATTAACTTGCCTGTAAAAGTGTGGAAATGTATAGAGTTGATGGAAACACATTATAGAGAGTAGAACTAAAGCAGCTGATTTATAAATGGGATTGTGGCTGACAAGGATAGTCTAGGGATGTAAATGTCAATTGAAAGAAAGTTAGAAAATAACCTAGGGACTGAATAACATAGTGAGCCCATAGGTGGATGAGAACTGTGGTTAATAGTACAAATACAAAAATGCCCTTCTGAACTAGAGCAAATGTACATCACTATTGCAAGATGGAAAGAATATGGAGAAACATGGGGAAAATACAATTAAAGTAACCTGTGGATTGTAATCAACATCAATACTGTCATATTCTTGTATCAATGCCAAAGATGTGCTGTCTTAATAATAGGGGGCTATAGAAAAAATATACCAAATGTACACTATAGACCATAGTAGTGGTAGTAGTGTGATGATGTTATCTCATAATATGTAACAAATGTTCCACAATAATGTAGTGTGTTGGTGGAAGGATGTTGTATGGGAATTCTACACGTGTGCATGATTGTTTTGTAAGTCCACAACTTCTCTAATAAAAATATATTTAAAAAAGAATGCATTGCAGGCAGTAACATTCAAATGAGAAACACAATTTGACAAAGAGACAAACTGATTTATTATCAACTACTTAAATCAATTTTAATAAAACCTGATACTATTTGGATTCAAGAACCAATGCATATATCCAGGTACAAAGCACTGAGTAGGATCCTCAGTAAAAATAGCCAACTGAGATAAGAATTCTTTTCAGAAATATCATGTGCCCTGCCATTATATACTACATTCTTTTCAAGTGAAAAACAAACAAAGAAAAAACATTGCAGGTAATCCTGTACATTTTTAATAAATAATTTTAACTTTCCCCTTATAATTTAAAGCTTTTGTTTACAACCTCTTAATACTGTTGAACAACAACTCCTCTTTTCCTTTTTTCTAACAGAACAGATGCATTAGAGTCTGAGCATGCAGTCCACATTTCTAGTTTGGGCCTTGATTGGTCTGAGCCAATCAGTATAACTGCTTCCACCCCCATGTGAGCCACAGGTTGGTTTCAAGGATGCTCATTTAACCCAGTCTAAGCCACTCAGAGGGTCAATGGGGGAAGGTCGATTTACGTTTGTCCAATCTGAGTAAAGTCAGGATTGTTGTTCAATGTTTGAAAAAGAGAGACACTTCTCTCCCTAGATTTCAACAAGAAAAACTAATTTTATTTCTCCAGTTACTGTGTACCAAGTATACTTAATGCTGCAATGATTTGGATTTTGGTAGTATCTATATAGCACCAAGGATAGTAGAGTTTTTCTAATTTTAAGGTGAATTTGAAAATATAAATGCCAACTAACTAATTAAATCTCAATGAGATGAATGCAAAAATAGTTCTTTAATTTCGTCGGGAATATCTAAATACAGATTTAATGAAAACATCATTAAAAACTTCACTAGTCAAATCTGTAACCATTACAAAATTAAATTTTTCTCTCTGGTACTAAATATTTGAATAAATGATTTGGTATGTTCTTAAATAATCTCAAATCAACATTGAAAATCTGTAAAATGGTATCCAAGTGTAACAATAGATATACATTTATTATTGTCAATATTCACAAGCTTTGTTCATAGTGTTTTATTTAAGAAGATCCATGACAAATGTTGAAATAATACATGGGTTCCACTTCTGTACTCATTCAATGAAATTCCTGGATATCATAGTGTGCACAATGTTCAAAGATAAACATTTTCTGGATTGGCAAAGATAGCAGTAAAAAAATAAATCCATTGATGTACCTGTTAAATATTTTTGTATGGTAACAGCAAGAATTTTGGAAAGTATACAATCTCTAATGGACTGATTTCAATACACTAGTTTATCCCCCTTATTTAATATTAAATATATCACCCCTCACAGAACAATATTTTAGGTCTCCCTGATTCTTCAAAAATATTCAACCACCTCTCTTAATCACCTTGCCATTTCAGAAAACACAAAACCCATTAGCTTTTTCCCCACACCCTTAGTTTCTAGGATAATCTGTACTCTTGACAGACAAACTATTTGGGAATTTGTGTGAATAGGTACCTGAGATCATTTTTATAAGTTTATTTTGACACTAACTTTTAATCAAGAGGATGGAAAATGAATAAGCCTGTCAGATGTTTCAACAAAATAAAAAAGAATATGTTATAAACCTACAAAAGTACACTGATTGTGTCTACAAAGATATATAATTAAAAAGTATAAATCAAGGGCTGCTATTTTACACTTGACTTCAGTTATTTTGAACACTTATGGCCTAGTTCTGCTCGTTGTTAAGAATATGATGTTATGTGTTTAGAGTAAATCTGCTGTAAGCAATTTTATAGTTTAATGAAAATAATTATAGTTTGAGTAGTATGAAGTGTATCTGATTCTACTTCCCCAAAATAAGCTGTGATATAAATTATCATGATTTATTATAGTTATTCTTGTGGTTGTGTTTGGAGTGGATTCTAGCAAGTAATGATTATTCTAAAATTGCAAAGGATAGCATTTCAAGCTATTTTTCCTCAGATCTCATCTTTAATTTCTCTATAAAATTGATACAATTTCTACTATGGCACAGTATGTGCTACTATGAAGATGGCATTATTGTGCTGTCAATTTGACAGCTTACTTTAATTTACACCATATGGTGAAAGAATACATTTTTAAATCTTTTTAAATATATCATATGCCACTGTTGCTACTTGCTCTTCATTTTTTAGCCTATCAAACAATGATGCTGTGCTCTTATGCAAAGCCATGCATATCCCTACTTAAACTATTTACAGTGGCTTCAACTACAGTCTTCTTTTTTGGTATGTTTTTAACTGCTCATCAAAAATCAAAGCAATAGATACTTTTCTTTTTTAACATGAGAGTATTTTCAGACTTACCTATATTTGCCATGCACCTGAACCTACCCAGCTGCTCCTTTGAGGGATAAAAAAATGGCCATGATAGGATGTAGCTATTCCACGAGCTACTAGATAATTGGAAGCAAGGCTAAAATAACTCTCTTTGCACAGAGTAAAGAATCTGATTTTATAGTTATGGCTCAGTTCCATACTTCCAAGCTCTTCATTTCACTAATTCTACCAATTCACCCTTCCAACAAACATTTATTGAGAACCAAGCAGGTGTCAGTCCCTGTGCTAGACACTGAAGATGGAAAGTCAGGTAGAATATGAAACGATCAGGTCTAGATAGAAGATGAATAATTAGACAGTCATTGACACTAGAATGTAATGGGTGGTATAACAGAACAATTCACAAGATCCTCTTGGAGTTCAAAGAAACTCAGTTTAAGAAACTCTGCATCTGATGCACTCCTGGAGTATAAATTCTCAAGCCACAAACCAAATCTGTGCCTGAAGAGAGTCAAAATATCCGAAGATGGAAAAATTAAGTATAAAATATTTTCACACAAATCTTGCAATATCACTCCTTCTCGTTATCACTTGGAGAATATTTTGCCCTTTGAATTTCATTGTTAGAGCAAAGTTAACCTATATTGTCTTAACGTTACAGAAACATTGCAGGTATTTTTAGACACCTCTCTCCAGCTTCCTTCTATGAATGACTCCAAAGCTTACCTGAGTTTTTAAATGACTGCTACTTAAAGACTTATTCAACTGTCACTTGAAACTTGACAAAAAAGTACCATTTTAAAAGAGCCAGATTGTCTTCATCCTGAGGTCTGTCTTGGTTTAGTGTGATGTTCCCATTCATTAAAAATGCATAAAAGCTCTGGGCAGGGGTCTAGGAACTCTCAAACCCAATTACTAAGAGAAATTTTAAAAAAATTTTAAAAGACACAATGAAAACTTTGTTTTCTTACCACTCAGATTTCATACATAACAGGAAGTGATTTTTAATTTACTTCTCAAAAAGAATAAATATCAAGATATTTCTATTTGTGTTTTGTTTGCATTTTGCATTTACTTGCATTTTGGTTATTCCTGTCTGCCATTCATGCTTGCTAGAAGAAGCATTCACTGGGATTTTGGTACTCACTAACTGTGAGAGCATAGGTTTGAAGTCCCATAGACCTTATTTCTGATTCAGGTCCCATTAAAAGTTGCTATATGATTGCAACTAAGTTGTTTAACCATTCAAAGCTTCCATTTCATAATTTCTAAAATCAATGTAATAGTTCCCACCCCAAAGGATTGTTATGAGGATTAATTATCTAATAAAGTGCCTAGAAGATGCTCAATAAAAGGCTATCTTTGTCATTAACAAGAAACACAGAGTATTTGAAATTGTTAATATCAAACAGGAGATAAGAAAAAGTCATTTTTTAGACTAGTTATGCCCAGGGCAGGTCTATTTAGCTAACCATAGACCAGAGGGGAAACAATTTACTATTGTTTTTATAAGATCATGTCAACATTTTCTGATTACTAAGCGAGCATCACTTTTCCTGGGTCTAGTACCTTGATTCGCTATATACAGCAAATGATAATTAGATCACTGGAATTATCTGGGAAGATTTTAAGTAACTCAGATTTCTAGGTCCCAACTTAAATCTACCAAATCAAAATCTTCTTGAGGTGAGGTCAAAAAGTATGCTTTAAATTGATCCCTAGGTAATTCTGATGCCGAACTCAGTTTAAGAAACTCTGCATTAAATGACCCAAGTCAAGGTTAAGTACAGTGATACAAGTAATACCTTCCCATTTAACCTAGTTTTAAGACTTCAGTACAAAAGACTGACCTTGATCTAGCTAAAGAGCAATTAACTCCTATCTGTCTTTATTCATCCATATAAAAAAGGGCAGGGAAAGATAACAGTGGGTCAGTTAAGCACCCTTTTCACAATGCCCTTCTTAATACTCTATTTTTATGTCAATTTGCCATCATCTAAAACCTAAGAAGAATTTTTCTTAAAAAAAATTAGGATGTGGGATTTAAGCATACTTTAGATCTGAGGCATTCTGCCTTATCTAAACACTGGTACCATTTGGGGAGTTTTTAAAATAGTGACACCTGGGATGGCAAGAGTCTGGCTTAAATGATCTGTGCGCTGTCTGGACATCCAGATGTTTAACGTTCTCTAATGATTCTTTGGCATGAGGCCCAGTCAAGAACCACTACTGTTATGATTGACAACTCACCTGGACAACGGTTAACTTCCCCTGCACTCCTTTCCCGTACTCACAAGTAGTTTCCAAACTTCTCCAGTGCGCAGATTCACTGAGAGACTTCACAAAAACTCCAGGCTCCAAAGAGGCTGAATCAGTAGATATGAGGGAGAGTCAAGGAAGCTGTATGATGTAAATGTTCCTCCAAGTAACTTTAACGATAATGATGATAATGATAGTAATAATAATTATGATAACTAACATCCATTGAGCACTTACATATCCAGCATGGTTCTAATCACTTTGCATATATTAATTAATTTATTCTTCACTAAAACCAATGAGTAAAAAGGATCATTGTCTTTATTTCACAGTTGATCAAATTAACTGTGAAAAAAAGAAATCAAAGAAATCAGAGAAGACCTAAACACATGGAAGGACATTCCGTGTTCATGGATTCTAAGACTAAATGTCATGAAGATGTCAATCCTACCCAAGCTGATTTTTAAGTTCAATGCAATAACAATCAAAATTCCAACAGCCTACTTTAAAGATTTAGAAAAGGCAATTATCAAATTCATTTGGAAGAAAAAGGGCACCTGAATAGCCAAAAACATACTTAAAATAGCAGTGATGCGGGAAGACTCTCACTGCCTGACCTTAAAACATATTACAAGCTACAGTGGTCAAAACAGCTGGTAGGTGGGGGGGTCTCTTCAATCTTACATCCAAGCTTGAGCAAAAAAAGAAAAAAATAGATAAATGGAACCTCCTCAAAATTAAACACTTTTGCACCTCAAAGGTCTTTGTCAAAAGATGAAAAGGCAGCCAACTCAATGGAAGAAAATATTTGAAAATCACATATCCAGTAAGGGTTTAATAGCCAAGATATATAAAGAGATTCTACAATTCAACAATAAAAAGACAAATGACCTGATTAAAAAATGGGCAAAAGGCTTGACTATATATTTGTCCAAAGAAGAAATACAAATGGCACAAAAACACATGAAAAAATATTCAACAAAACTAGTGATTAGGGAAATGCAAATCAAAGCTATAATGAGATATTATTTCACACTTATTAGAATGGCCACTACTAAAAAGACAGAAAACTACAAGTGTTGGGGAGGATGTGGAAGACAGGAACACTTATTCACTGTTGGTGGGAATGTAGAATGGTACAGCCACTGTGGAGGACTGTTTGGCAGTTCCTAAGGAAGCTGATCATAGATTTTTGATGTGACCCGACATGACCACTACGAGGTATAGACTCAGAATTGAGAGCAGTGACATGAACAGACATCTGCACATCAATGTTCATAGCAGCATTATTCACAATTGCCAAAAGATGGAAACAAACCAGGTGTCCGTCGACTGACGAATGAGAAAACAAATTGTGGTGTATACTTATGATGGAATATTATTCGGCTGTAAGAAGAAATGAAGTCATGGAGCATTTGACAACATGAAGTGAAGCAAGCCAGTCACAAAAGGACAAATACCATGTGATTGCACTATTATAAACTAAATATATTGTATAAACTCATGGAGTAAATAACTAGAATATAGGTCACCAGAAAAGAGAATGAGGTTAGAGAACGGAAGGCTGAGATGTAATCTCAAACAAAGAAAACAGGTTGTTTGTTAATCTTTGGAAATGTATAGAAATGGTGAAAGCACATCATAGTGTTTGTAACTAGCAGGGCTAATATAAGGGTATGATAGTTGTTGAAAGACAAAGTCTAAGGTCATGTATATTACTAGAGGAAAGCTAAGAAATGTACCATGAGACTGTATAGCATAGCAAAATCTCATGTGAAATATGAGTATGGGTAATATTGCATATCTAAGACTATTTTTCTTTGAAACAGAACAAATGTACATTAATGATATGTGATGTTGATATCAGGCAAAAACACAGCCAATGCAAACTATGGACAGTAGTGTATAGCAATATATTAACAATCTTCCATTAAGGATTAAAAAAATGAAATATTCTTAGTGAAAGAAACTAGACAAAAACTACTACTTACGGTTTGACTCCATTTTTACAAAATATAAATGCAAATAAATTAGAGACAGAAACAGAATAGCAGTTTTGTATGACAGGAGAAAGATAGAGAAAATGAGAGGTGATTATTAAGGGGTAGATTTTTTTATATGTCTAGTTTTTGTTTATTATTATTATTATTATTGGAGTAATGAAAATGCTCCAATATTGATTGAAGTGATGAATGCACAACTCTGTGATTATACCAAATACCATTGATGTAATTTTGGATGGAGTGCATGCTTAATGAGTATGTATCAATAAAACTGATTTTTTTTTAAATCACAGAGAATAAGGGGCAGATCCAGGGTTTGAACCCAGGCGGCTGTTAGAAACCAGAGTCATGCTCTTAATTCATTTGTATTTTTAACAACAGCCCTATGAAATAAGGGCTTATTATCCTAATTTTATTGGTAAGGAAATCTACATGGAACAGAGCAATTACTTGAAGGGACTTAAAATCCACTATAGTTAAACTATATGCGGAATTACTGATTAGCCATAAAATACCTATATGCCCTGCAAGAATGGATTTATTTCACTGGCAATTCCTCTTCTCAGGGTCTGAAATCTCCCCAGCAATGGAATCCAGTGTTAACAGTTGGTCCTGGTCATTTTCAAGATCAACTTCTTTACAGTTTCTCTTTACCTTGCTGTGTTTTAATATATAAGTAATACTTCTGGAATTGAGCTACCCATGGTGGTTCTTCAGTTCCTTTGAGTATTTGTCAATGCCCAATATTAAAAGAACTTTTCATTCTCCCTCTTTGAATATGGACTAGGAGACAGTTCTCCTGGACTAATGGTCTAAGAGTTCCTTGAAGAGAGACACTTTTAGTTTCCTGACTGCTAAAACAAATACCATGAAATGGGTTGATTTAAATAATGGTAATTTATTGACTCACAGTTTTAAGGCCACAGGAAGTCCAAAATCAAGACATCACCAAGGTAATGCTTTCTCTCAGAAGACTGTGGCATTCTGGGTTTGGCTGCTGGCGATCTTTGGCCCTTGCTTTTTAGTCACTTGGCAATGTACAGGACAGCCTCTCCTGGCTTCTCTGGATTCTGTTGATTTATGGCTTCTTCCTGTAACTTTCTCTCTGTGTGTCTGAATTCCACTCTGCTTATAAAGGACTCCAGTCATATGGTTAAGACACAACCTGATTCAGCTGGGCCACACCTTAAGTGAAGTAACCTCATCAGTAGGTCCTACTTAATTTACAATGGGTTCACACCCATAAGATTGGGTTCAGATTAAGAATATATTTTTCTGGAGAACATAGCTCCAAGCCACCACAGACACTATAATCATATTTATAGTTCCAAGATGTAGTTCTGTACAGAGTCAGTGGTACTTAAATATGTTTGTTTAGTGAATTAATGGATTATGAAGCCAGGAAACCATGTCTCTTGAGCCTCACAAACTAGCAGATTTGCCCATCCTTTCTGTGCTATTCTGTGTTCCAATTCATTTCTAAGTAATATGTTCCCTTAGACCATTTATATTACCCCTCATATAACCAGCCCTTCACTGCAAGACCCAAAGTTAATTCCTATGCCAGTGGAGTTATTTTCTCTGGAATTTCTGGCCAATTTAGCAACAGTGATCTCACTAGCCAATCAATCACAACCACTGTATGTGCTACTTTTGGGGGCTCTCAAGGCCTCTAATACTATTCTATCCAATACTGTATCCACTAGCCACCTGTTGCTATTGAACATTTGGCATGTAGCTATGTCAAAATGAGATATGATGTAAGTGTAAAATACACACTGAATTTCTAAGACTTAGTATAAAAAAAGAAATAAAATTACCTTATTAATAATTTTATATTAACTACATGTGGAAATGAAAAAAGGGATATATTCAATATAATACATTATTTCTTTTTACTCTTTTAAAGGTGAGGAGAAACCTTCAGATTACGTATGTGGCTCACATTTGTGTCTCACATATGTTTCTTGGAGAGCATTTCTCTAATGTCTAAATGCTTCTTCTGGCAGTTCCTGAATTTTAACTGTGCCATTTATTAACTGGGTGGCCTTGAACAGGTTACCTAACAACTCTAATCCTCAGTTACCTAACCTGCCCAATTCTACTATTTTCTAGCTTTCTGTAGTAATTATACGCTATGATGCTTTCAAATTTCTAATATAGAAACTGGTTTCTCAAATATCTTTTCATACTCTCACCTACCCATCCCCAAATGGCAAACACAACCAGAGGCAAAGGACAATGTTGCCATTCTTCTTCATGAGAAAAGTTGCAACACACCCTAACTGAAAATGCATTTAAAAAGTGTATTCTTTTAATTTTCCCTGTCCACTTCATACAGGTGCCATTTATAAACTCTCAAACATTGAAAATGGATAAAATACCAGTGTCTTCAAATCACCAGTTAATAAATAGCCAGTGATCAGATGACCCAACCAAAATGATAGAATCAAGTGTGCTGAAGAATAGATTAAATTGAAATCAATCAATCAATTAAGTACTTACAGCATCTTTAGGCAGTAAAGTTTCAAAGAAACAAATGAAAAACAAGTTATTGCTCTGAAATTATTAAATTCAGATTCTAAATAGACCTTCACAATTGTATGATATTTCATGTTAGATTTATAGAAGCAAAGATGTCATTCCTTTTAATCAGTTGACAAGACTAATTTTAGGATAAAATATAGTTAAGCACCTGACAAAAATAATTTCAATTTATTTATGACCTTGTTCCTGTGATGATTTTCTCTTCACCAGAAGTTTTTTCATCTGTATTACTCTAAGTAAAATTTCATACTTTTGATAAGTGCTGTCAGTTGTTATGTTTGATATTAAAATCTGAGATGGAAATGTGTGAAAGTTTGCATTTTTATAGTTTTTTTCATATCAACAAGAAAATTAAATTACCATAAGCACAAATACACAATGAATAGTTATTTAGAAATTACCTGAAAAATAGAACCCATATGTCCATACTCTCAAATGAACTAAGGTAAAATATCCATTAGTAGCAAAAACTTTGTCATGGTTGCCATGCTATATGGTAAGAAATGAGAGATGGTGGCACAGGGTGGCGGGTACTGGAGCTAAACAATATTTATCTTGGAGCTTTACTCATAGTCTTGATAAATATCTTTTAAACAGAAACATTTATTGCATGAGGACATAAGAAAGTCCATGAACAACCCCACTGCCAGGTATCTGGTCAATTCTGGGTTGTAGGTTTCTAATTCCCTCATTTCAGCACTTGGTCTTCTATATGTTCACATGTGGGAATGCTGAATTAATTGACTGACATAGCTTCACAATGAAACAACACAGAGACTATTTGGCAAACTCAGTTATTTCTATATTTATTGAAGATGATCTCCATGTGTTATTCAGTTGCAGGCAATTATTACAGGAACAATCATTCATGTACTAAAGCTGTTTGTCTGTTTTATTCAGAAAGGCAGCAATTTGGACTTTGTTAAAAAGACACCTATGAACTTTTTAGGAGTTGCAGTTTGATAAATATTTATGGAAATGTGATTTGCTTATGACTGCGGGGCAAGAAACAATCCCCGCATAAGATCCTAGTGCAGGGCTTCTTAACCTTTTTTATTCCACGGACCCCCTACTAAGTCCACACTATACCGTGTATTATTTAATAAATATATCACACCCGCTCCAACACGTCCCCACAAGAATGTTTTTTTGAATTTCACTTCAAGCTTACAGGCCCCTTGTTAAGAACCCCTGCCCTAATGCAAAAGGAAAAAACCTAATTAGCCTAAAATAGCAATAAAGCTGCCTCCAAATTATTAAGCAAAAGAAGAAACAGACGCAAAAGATCTGTCCTTTCATTTTCTTTAAGTACCGATATTATTACCTTTTTTCCTCTTGTGCTTACTCAACATTTGAATTACCTTTTTATATTCTGACATGTATGTGATGAAAATTTGAGTGGTATAAATTACTTGTCTGGTAATTGAGAGATGAGGACACGTTTGCTTAAACCCCATATGCAACAGGACACTTTTATTTGCTAATTTCACAGGTTTATTAGTGTGTAAATAGAAATAATTAAAATAGTATTTTAAACCCACAAGGCTCTAAAGAAAAAATGAGAGGAGAGTATGACTATATGGGATTTGGAATAATGAAAGAATAGGTCAAAACTTTTCTCTGCCTTAAAGAGTGTGATTAATACTACTGAAAGTGCATTGGGCACCTCTGTATTCTTGGTATCAATCATGAAATCCCCAAACACTCTAAAGACTCTTCTAGCTGTACTTTCAACCCATCAGAAACTAACAAATAATGGAACTTTTCTGAGAAATTGTGTCTTCATGTGATTTCCAACTCCGTTTTGATACCAAATAGACCTGAATGCTTATTGGATCTGATCCAAATTGCCAAGATGTTGGAATTCCACCCATCTGTCACTAAGTTATTGATTCAAGACAATATTAAGACAAAGAACAAGGGGGGAAAATTCATTTAGAATAAAAAGGGGTTTAACTTTCTATCCCTTTTCTTTGTCTATTAAATAGCAAGTTACATATTTCCAAACTGACTTGAAGCTGAATCTCAAGTTTCAAATCAACTTTTCTCAGCAATTAGTTACTACCAAAAAAAGTCTTAACTGCTTTAGTTTTACTCACTCATCTTGCTCCTCTTTTTTCTCTTCTCTTATCTTGTCTTTTTCCTTTAATTTCCTTTTCTCTTCTATACAGTTTCTTTGGTATGAAAGAAATACCAGAAATGAACATAAGGGAACTTGCTCAAGGAGTATGAGATCTTTACCAATTTAGGCTGTTTCATGGAAGAAAAGGACAGGAAATTTATATAAAGTTGAAACAATGTTGTATATGAAGTGTGCTATTTGTATTTGCAGAATTAAAGTACTTCTTTATTATAATAAGCTTTTATCTCACCTTGTGTCATTAAAATATAGGACACTGGCAGTAAAACCAAAAGTAAATATGTACATATCTTTATCCATGGAGGGAAGCTATAAATTGCCTTCACTGATAAAAACTGTACTACAGCTATCATTTGAATAGTGCAGCTGCCACAACAATATCAAATTTTATAGATAAAAAGCAGTCAAAACTTTAATGTTTCAGTGGAGGTGGATATTTTTGGACTATAAATAAGCATCCTTAATGAAGAAATGAAGCATGTTTCTTTTTTCCTAGGCATACCATTGAATAGCATGTATCTCACCCACTGGAATATGTCATAATAGAGCTCATTATTCTTGGGTGTCTATAAGAGAAAAGTCTCCATTTATACTAAACAGGGTGGCTTCCATAGAGACATGTGAGAACTGGAAAAGCCCCTGACTGGGAGGCATACTGTACTATTCCTCTTTCTTCACACACACACACACACACACAAAATTAAAAATAAAAGACACCTTATTTTCCTTTTTGCTTCAGTACATCAGCCTAGTGGATAATTGGAAAGATTTGCTGCTCTTCTTCGTTCTTGCTGGGAATTGAATTATGTTCCCCCAAACTTCATGCTCAGCTCCCAGTCCTGGTTCTGTGGGTGTGATTCCGTTTGTAAATAGAAACTTTGAAGATGTTATTATTAAGGTGTACCCAATCTGAATGAGGGTGGGCCTTCATCCAATATGGCTGAAGTCCTTATGAGCAAAGGAAACTGGACACAAAAGAATCATGGAGAGCAGCCAGAAACTGGAAGTCAATGGAACCCAGAAGAGAAAGGAAAAACTACCACTATCTGCATTGCCATTTTACTAAAAAAAACAAGGAACCTCAAAGTTTGCCAGCCAGCCAGAAGATACCGACCCTGGGAGGAACAAGCCTTCTAAATCTCTGAAACCACGGGCCAATGAATTCTTGTTATTAAGCCAACCCATTGGTTTTAGCAGTTCAGAAACTAAAACACTTCTATGTATTTTAAACGTCTGGGTTTGATTGACAGAGGTAAGAGCTACTTGCAGCTTGGGCAATGTCAGTTTGGCAAAAGTTTCTATCTAAAATGACCAGCTCCACAGCAGGCTCAGGCAGAGCCATACGATTTCAATCTAAAGATGACATCATAATGATCCTCCTAACTCCCCATCCTGACTTTGAGGGATGTGGTGGCTGGGCTGGTAACAAGGCTGCCAGTACAAAAGTTTAGCTCTCCACATACATTTTGAAGACGCTAGCTTCCTCTGAGGGGAAAAAAAATGAGCGTGGATAAAGATAATTTAAAAAAAAAAAAATGACCTTTTCAGATAGATATTTTTCAAACACAAAATTACTCCTATTCCACTAACTAGTTGATAGATGTAAAATAGGGAGCTCAAGTACCATGGAAGAGAAACAGGACACTCTGTACCTCCACTTTGGCAATGTGGTGAGCAACTCCATTAACAAGCAGACATGGTTTGCATCCTAACCGGTCTTGAAATTTTGTGAAAATTACCCTCCACACCTTTGGAAGTCTTGCATTTGATGTTTCTATTTGTGCCGGTCATATTATATTGAGTCTACTGGCATGTACTAATACCAAAGTAGCCTATTTTAACTATTTCCCTCCCCCTCTGTATCATAATTGGTATATTTGGGATTGAGGAAACAACTGGAAGTAAAGTGTTGCTCATGCTATGTAGTTTTAACCTTTCACTCATGCCACTGCTATCCAAAATGCAGATAAGCCATCTGCAAGACTACTACAAATGAAGAATTCCATATAAGATGTGCAAGCTCCAGATGCACCCATAAAGCAAGTTGCATTTCTAGGCACATATCAACTAACCAATGGTCTAGTGTTTCTGTAAGAAAATGATACACAACCAAAAACGAAGTTGGTGTATTTCATTATATGATACTTATTTGGCAGTGTCTGACCAAAAGTGGTAATTAGAAGTGCCAATTGTGATGAGCATATTATAATAAGAAGAAACTTGGCAAACTGGACTAATTTCAAGTTCATTTTGATACTGGGCCAAATTGTCCAAGAATATACATAGATGGGCATTGAACATTTGAAACAGGTTAACAAATATTATGCTCCTACAACATCTAGAGGCCCAATTATAATATAATTATTACATACTTATATAAATATAGGTGCAAAATTTTTCCTTAAGGATTATAAGGGGGTATAGAAAGGTATTTACTACCTATGCATAGTAGGAAGATTAGTATTAGAAATATAAGATACTCCTGATCCTCAAGGAAAGAAGTGATTCATTTAAAGAACATTTTACTTAAAGAAGTGAGTCACTTAAAGGTCATTTACTATACAGTTTCAAGTGCAATCTCACTAGATTGCCAAAACCACCACTTGAAGTGGTCGTTATATCCCCCATTTTGCAGATGGAAAACTGAGGCTCATTTCTGCCCCTTAGATTGGAGAAGGCATCATGAGAAAGATAATGTTTGAGAAAGGATTTGAAGATGAGTATGTTTTCATTATTTCAAGATGGTGCAATTGAATGTAGTCTGAGAGATCAGCTTGAACAGAGGCCCATAGGAATGAGACACCTGGTGGAGGTGAGCAGGAGTCAGTGGTCTTATGGGCTGGTGCCTAGGGCACGAGTGCATGAGGGTTGTGAAAACGTTGGGTAAGCACAGCACACCAGAGACGAGAAGAACAAAGGTGAGCTAGTAAGACCCAGGCTTTCTGTCAATTAATCCATTTGGAGATGAAGTCATGTTCTAAATAGAAAATAAATACAATTTTGGGAGATGGAGTAAGAACGAGGTATTAGGTGCTACAACTCAATAAATTGTGAAATACATCTATCTGCCCCTCCTCACTTGTTCCTGAGATCTATTTCTACTTCTGCATTTAAATTACCATGTAGAGCTGCATTTTCCGTCAAATGAGCTCTTTGAAAGCAAAATGCTAATATATGCAGATATCTATCAGTTCTCTTAATTCTGGGATGGGGGAGTGGCCCTTCTCTGAACCAGAACATACTGTCCCACAAAGCAGAATGAACACATAAATGAACGGCTTAAGTGCCTAGTGCCATCCTAAGATAATAAGCACCTTTGAAGGAACATTCATCCTTTCAGGCCCCAGAGGGACCATGTACTGCCTGGAGACAAGACTATTCCCGCTTATCCCCAGGATACCTGGAAGAATTTTTGAAAGCTTGTAGATAAAAAGGAGTAATAAACAGCAAATAATCTGTTTATTCTGAGATTGCTTCACTGTACTGTGAGTACAAGGAAGAGATTTTCTCTCTGTGTTTTGATAATTTAACAGTCAGTATATGGATTAAAATGCTCATCTAAAAGAAGAGAGTCTCCAGGCACATCAATGGGGGATATGAATGGGTGTACTAGAGAAGGCTCTGTCTCGTGAGGGTTGGAGTTGGGGTAGTGGAGAGCTGTTCCCCAAAGTCCTAGTCACTGGTAAATCATCTAGTTCAGATAAAAAATAAAAATTCAGGCCCATTGTCACAGAGTCTTATGTGATAAATCCATTCCCCAACTCATTTTTATGAGGAACACCATGGCATGGCAGCAAATATACCCCCTATTGCCAAATAATGACAAATCTCTGATACCTTTTGTCACATTTGTAGTCTATGTTGCTAGTTTCATATTTACAAGCAAATTATTACCTCAAAATATGAAATGTTGGCATTTAGAGAAATACAGAAATTACTCACTTCCCTGGAATTCTGCATGACAAATTAGTACTATGCTTTAACTCTAATAAATGTAGCTGTAACAGAGTTTTCATAAACATTCTTGAGATGTTCTTCTGGAGTAGCTTTATTTTGGCACCCTACTTTTCCTGCTTAAACAAATGAAAAGGTTGGCTGATATTGTCAAAATACAGCACTTCTACTGAACCGAGAGCCATTTATTAAAATAATGTATTGATGCGGTGTCATAAAACACAAAATCATATTTCTGCAGGAAAAACCTATTACCCTAAGCCAAGATTATTTTATTTTAAAAGAAAAATTATTGCAGTTGGGGATTCTGAAAGTAATATGATGTGGTTCAGACCTTGGCCTTTGCAAGGCTAACCAGGCGACTTTTAAGGCACCATGATATGTTATGTAAAATAGATATTTGTATAATTAACAAGACTTCTTGTCTTTATAGAACTGCATTAACTGAAAGTAGATTGTGGATGCCTTATGACTCAAAAAAACTAACTTAATAAAAACACAAAGTTAATTTTCTCTAGGTGAGGTGAAGTTTTAAATCTAAAAACCAAATGTGACAAAAACAAAATACACACACACACACACACACACACATACACACAAATTCAAACTACTGCTGTAGGGACAAAACTCTCCAGAGCTGATCATTTTCCTGACAGTGTCTTAATCCTGTCCTTTGTCACAGCACTGCACTTTTTGCTCTAAAGTTTTCTGCACTAAAAAGTGGGGAGGTGAAGCCATAGTTCAATTCAATTTATTTTTATATTGCCTCTCACACAAAGTCTCTCGAAACGTTTTACAGTAAGAGATAAAATAATCATATAACACTTGCCCATATTCGAAACAGCAGCTATCACCCAGACAGCAAGGGGGTAAAGCTGTGTAGTCATGGGTCGAAGTCCCTGGCGAGACACCCCTCGTTTATTTAGAAGCCATATAAATGAACATTTCAGCAGATTGCTGCAGTGTGTGGCCATATAATATCACTCACCAAGTTGCACATTCTCAAGAGAGAAGTGAGAGGCTTCTTTTCTCTATTCAAATAAAGCATTATCTCTCATAAACCTGCGGTGATCTCAACTGGTGACCTGTTTCCTCTCATATGCAAAACTAAAGAGCTAAAGCACAGGAACATGTTTTCTTTCTATTGTTGCCAATTACTTTAATCGCACATGATTTATGGCTTCCTGGAAAGCAGTTATTCTGGGGCACCTTTTTTTCGTTGTCTGTGCTCCATATTTTGGCCCCAAGAGGTAAAGGAGAAAGGCTGGTGGAAAGACTAAAGTGGGTGGTATTTCTTTTAGTCAACCTATAGCACAGAGAAAAGAAAAGCTTGCATTTGAGACTTGAAAACTCAGAATGAATCAGTGGCACTCAGGGGGCAGGAAGAAGGAATAAGGGAGGGTGATGGAGAAAGAATTTTTGCTAGATAAGGCAGCCCAAATTAAATAATAATTTTCATTGGAAAAAAAAAAACAACAACAAAGCAACTAATGTCTGAAAAGGAAAATGAAGAAGCCAGTCCTGGCAAAGGAAATTAGGTCAAATCGATATATCAAGTTTGTGTAGCACTTTTAATTTACAGAAGGATTATTCTGTTCTTGAAATAAGGAAATTGGAGATGTTACTACTTTCTGAGAGTGATAGAACAAGATAGTACGGAAGAAAGTACAGTCAGCAGTTGAAACCTACCACATTTGCAAAGGCGTTCTTTTACAGAACAAATAGTTTGAAATTACCACGCCCCATTGAAAGTCATTCTGACAAAAGAAGCTTCTCGTTCGACACCCCCACTCCACCCCATCATGCAGTTTTTCAAGTATGGAGACAAAATATTCTCTGCCCAAAAGCCTACTTTTTCAAAAATACAAAAATCAAAAGAAGCCTATGGCTCTAGTTCACAGTATTCATGTCAGTAAATAATCCAAATTTTATTTGTTTGGGAAACATGTTTCTAGCAGCATATGAATCTCTTTTTTATCCCCAACTTCTTGAACTGAGCCACATCTTTATAATAGAAAATAACAAACCAGAGTATAATGTAACTCAGTTTTTGACCTTTGAATATTACTGTTGCTGATTGTCAGAGTTGAGAACTACTCTCTATCCTGAGGTGATGGATTATTTAATTGACCATTGACCTTTTCACAACATTTGTTGGTGATGAGCATGGTCCCTTGAAAACTGTCTGCTTTCGATATTGGTCAATTCCGTGTTTATCAATAGAAGCCTACCATTTTTCATGTTTCAGATCAGATAACTAGAATTACTCTGTGCCATTTAGTTACCCAAAGCTTTTCAAGCTAATTCATGTATATTCCCCTTTAAGCACCTATTAGAAAAGAAAAAATAGATTTACTTCACCTTTTGAAAACAAATATCATATCAATAGTCACAGGTCTGAAGGAACTTAGATGAGTCCACATGCAGAAAAAATGGTATTTTCTGGTTATGGATCTTTTGGAAAAAAACTTTTTTCTAATTATATACATCTATCCAAGGCCCAATTAAATCTAACATTTTCTGGGGAATAAAATCCCACAGAGAGTAAAGCAGACCCTTTGGAATTTTTTTTTTTTTCTGAAAGTAGTTTTTGTGTCCATTCATCAGTAATGTGAATGTTCCTGCATTTTTCCAAGGGTTATTTTCTTCATAGAGGATCAAAAAAATTTATAACAGATTTTGGCTAATTAAATAGAAAAATTAGAAGCTTTCATTTGAATTACTGACTTGTTTTAGTACTTGTGGTAAATAGCATCTTCATGAACATTTTTCAACAGCCCCTCATATACCCACTCTCCTATTTCCATCTGAGATGCTAGAGGAGACAAGGTGTCCCTGTGACAGGCCCAGGGGTTTGTAACGAATGCTGCACTTATGCAGACACTTCTGCTCCCAGCAAATAGCTCAAGCAACGTGGCACATCAGAGAAAAGGGACGGTTTTCTGAGGATCCATATTGGCCTCTCTCTGTTAGCATTATTAGCTTATGTTCAATTTAGATATATTCTCTGAACCTATCATATTCACAAGGGGTTTGGATCCAGATAGTCCTGAGCTCAAATCTTAGTTCTTTTCCTCTTGGTTGATACTGTGCACTTCATTTCTCTTCCTGAGCCTCCATTTCCTCACCTATAAAATGGGAGTAAAAACACTCATCTGTTCCATTTGCTGTGGAAATTGAATGAGATAATATATGCAAAGCTCTTGGCAAATAGTAAAAGTCCAATAAAGCGAAGCTATTCTAATATAATCCTGAATTTTCTAGTTTCTCATGTAGATGTGACCATTATCTCCACAGAATAGAATACAATATATTAGAGATGCTTCAGCAACAACTGAAGTCCATTTCCTTTTCCCTAGAGTGTACAGTGTTTAAAGACTTGACATTATGGAGGTATATTGTCTTCATTAATTTATGTTAATTTTTAATGTTAGTGTGGCAGTATGGTACGCTATATAGTATATCCTGTGTATATGTATGGATGTGTGTCTGTGTGTGTGTGTATACACACACATAGAGATATTGCAGAGTAAAGGAGTTTTGACCCTAAGAAAGCAGATTTTCATTAAAGCTTAAATCTTGGACATAATATCAAATATCAATTGTAATAGAGGGCATTTTTTGACAAGGGAAAAAACCTTCAAATGAAAATGTTTTGAAAATAGCAAAAACATAGTATATCCATTGATTACATTTTATGAAAATATGACTAAAAGTAAACTATAGAGCTTTCTATTTATGTCCAGTGAAGCAGTATATGTAAGCTGCATTTGTGTTGAATATCTTTTCTTGTACATCTGTTAATCATGCATTTCCGTTGGCATCTATCAATTTCCATTCCTACCCACACAGCTTATCTCCTGTTAGAACAGATTCGTATGGGCATATCATCAGATACCTAGAAGGTTAAGTTGTATGTTTGATACATGGTTGACGTTAATGTAATATTATGATGGATATCTATTACCACGTATATCATTAAAATAGACTTTCTAATGTCTTTGACAGTAGCTGCCCTTTCTGTGTCAGTGTCAATCCACACCAGAATCACAAGAATGAACTAATGTGACAAGAGAGGCCTGTACCAATTATAGATGAAGGGATAGTATCTACTCCCACCGTTTGATGTGATTTATTTGGCGGTCCTTCTGCATTTGTAGGCAGCAGATTGTAGCTGTTTATGAAGTGACAAATGGTACTCAATGACATTGAATGACTTCTCTAATCAATTTAACTTGTCTAAAAAGTGGTCATGAATTGTGGTACTCATTGAATGTCAGTAGATACAGGAAAGATTGAACCTTTTGTACTAAAAACATGTATTTAAATATATGCCTGAAAGAATGTAAGGACTAAATAATACAATTAGTTTGTTTTTAGGATAATTGTCTTACAAAAGAGTTCAAAAGCATAATGTTTTATGAGTTTCTCATGAAAAGATTTTTTTCAGAGAAGTAGTGTTTTTTCATTGATTTGAGGGTGATGATTTTTCTTTATTGGCTGACAGTTTGTTTTTATTCTTTGGCATGAGGCAGGGGACCACATAGTTATCTACCTAAATGCATAAATTTCTACTGGAAGAAAAAAACAATTTAACTAGGCTTGTCAGTAAAAATAATTGAGGCTGTTATTATTAGAAAAAGACCTATGGGCTTCTGATTTCAAATATTGACTAACATTTTCAATCATTATTTCTAGCCCTTTTAAATAAAACTATTTTGGTATAAGCAACTTTTTTTTGATGAGTTTTTCCACTAAATTATAAAATTTTAAAAATAACTATCTACTAAGCACAGATTAGATCACACAACCAGAAGTTATTTCCTTTCAATGCTGTGGAAATAGATATGCTTTTAAACTTACATGTATTTAAAATAAGACTTTTGTCTCACACATATAACTGATACACTGGAATAAAGTAATAGACTGTGCAAAGCTTACACAAGTGTATTTACATATTTATTTCAATTTATTAGAGGTAGGTAATCTTTTACATACTTAATACAAACCACTACTGCTATAAGCCAAGAATGATTTTTTCCTATCTCTGTATTATTCAAATTTATTAAACAATATTTCACATTTGTTTGACACAATGTCAAACTCAGGACTCCTAAAGAACTGCTGCAGCTTTGGAACTGTTATGCTTTCTTGGACTTTAATCATTTTTGGCAAGGCTCCATTTCCTGTCAGAAAGTGAAACAGCTTTGGAATGTCATTTTCACGAAAGAAAACAGAGAGAATCCGAGAGGAAGTTCTCCTCCACTCCAGATCCCCTAAGATACTCAAACATGCTCACAGGAGGGCTGGAATACATCAAACATTAGCAGAGGGAAAAGGACACAATTTTCCCACATTAAAATACATGGATAAAGTTGAACTTCTGCTAAAAATAGTTCCCATGACTAATCCTATTAAGTTTAAAAAATTCGGCAGTATCCTCCTTGAAGCAGAATTACTCTCTGCCATCACAGTGTGCTGCTACCTCCCACCCCCACCCCCAAGCCAGCAATCCCGCAATTCTAGGCCCTCATCTTTCCTTTTAAAGTGGCACTAGGGTGGAAAAAAAAATGGAGAGAAAGAGATTGGACAATGCCTTTTAGTCAGGTCTCGGGTTTCGAAGGGACCCCCCAAAATAAGATATAAAGATCCAAATTTTTTCAGAATATCAAAAATTCTGAAGAACAATACACTGTCCTCAGTGCATCTATGGTGTTTTCTTACTCAGGCTTGGCCCTGATGTGTACTACACACTTCAAATCACTGTCCCCAGGGAGCAATGAGATTACAGACAGCGAAGTAAGATTACTCTGAGCTATGCTGCTTCAAGGCCAGACAATGCTGAATGTACAGATTGTAAAAACTCTATACTATTTTGCACTTGTAGGTACTTGATTTTGTCTCACATGTCAACATTATAAACTGGATGAGGAGGAAGAAGGGATGAAGGAGGAGCACTGAAAAAGCCTGGCAGAGCTAAAAAAAAAATTTGAAGCAAGTACATATGTTGTCTAAGAAAGGGAAAGCCTTAGCAAGCTCTCTCACCATCCTGCAGTTCACACTGATCATCAACGTTACTTTGGTCTTTTAGAGAGGGAGGTAGGGGAATATAAAGGAATAACTGCAGAAGGAGTCATTAGGTACCATGATATTGGCATATGTTAGTTAAGTGATTAGCAATGGTGAAGTACAGCTGGAATGAAACCTAAACCCAGCTGATGCCATTAACACACTGGATCTAATGAACCCCACAGACCACATTAAAGCGGGGAAAGGAAAACGACAATAGGAGAATGGCTTTTAATGAAATCATCAATCCAAAAAAGGAGGGGGATAGATGTCATTTAAGAAACCTTTGTGGAGCCACTATGCAATCACTAACTGACACATTAGTTTTAAAGGACACACAGGTAACCCACCCCTACATTTGATGATCTACTTTATAAATTGTGTTTTTTTAGCAAAATGGTCCATCTTTAAGTATGTCTATGTTTCCAGCATTTCTAGTTTTGTTTAGCATGCACAAAATGAAATGACCTGCTGATTTAGAGTTTTTCTACATTTTCACTACAGATGCCCAGAGCTATGTATGAAATAAAGAAAAGATCCTTTTTTTAAGAGATTCTAAATGAAGTTGTACATGTTTGAGCTAATCCATAATTCACAGTCATTTAAGAGCTAGATCTTGTGCTGTTACATTACATTACATTGGAAACTGTGCCCTAGAACTCTGTCACCATGTATTCTGCCCTGAGCGGATTCATGCACCTCTAAGCTAGCCACATTTTTCAGTTTGCCTCACACCCACCACAGGTCCCAGCTTGTTATGAAAGCAATTGAGAGGAAACATTCCAAAGTTTACCAAAAGAGAGTAACTCTCTAGATTAACAGGCCATATCCTGAGTAGTTCAGAGAGCAATGCGGGAGCCATATTGCCTGTGTTGAATCCCCAGCTCTGCTTCTTGCTAACACTAAATCTGTAACTTCTGTGACCATGTTGGCCCAGCAGAAAGAATGAATATAAGGCACTAAGATGGACAAGGAATGACTGAAAGCAGCAAAGAGTCTATTTTCTTCCTCTTTTGACCATCAACCCTATAATTCCCACAACACTGAACTTGATTTTGTTTGTGTGCCTGTTTGTTCGTTTTGGCCATTGGCCTTCTATAGATATGCATGGTTTGTCCTCTGCCTGAACCATCTAACAACAAATCACAATCATTGTCCCTTGGGATGAACCAGATCCAGAAGGCCACGAATTCAAACTTGCAGAAACTCTGTGCAAAGCCATGTATGTCAACAGAAACAATTAGGAAGGATAAACCATCACTCTTTAAAACAGGAACATTCCACTTCTAAAAAGGTTGCAATTTTATAAGCCATTTAAAAGTTTCAGGGCAGCATGACCCAAGCTCAGAGAACTCCAGGTTTCTGGTTAAGAAACCAAATTACAATAGATATTTTAATTTTAAATTTTAAAATAAGCAAAGGAGTTTTCATTTTGTAACACAGAGCACAGGCCTGATTTTAGCACATGTGGGTTCAAAACGTCTCTGCCTTGTGAACCAGTTATGTGATTTTTTTTAAACCTTAGTTTTAGAAAAGTTTTCGATTTACAGTACAGGAAAATTACATCAAAATATAGGGAATTCCTATATAAGCCCCCAGCACCCACACACATAGTTATCACTATTATTAACATCTTAGATTAGTGTGGTACATTTGTTACAGTTGATGAACCAATATTGAAGCATTGCTACTAACCAAAGTCTATAGTTTACATTATGGATTGCACTTTATGCTCTACAGTTCCATAGGTCTTGAAAATGCATAATGTCATGTGTCTGTCATTGCAGTTATTAAGCAGAAGAATCACACTGCCCCAAACTAGGCCACGGCCCACCTATTCATTCCCCCCATCCCTTCTGAAGCCACTGTCATTATATCAATATTAAAAGTTCTTCCACCAACACAAGAAAGCATCCACAACTAATCTACTTTGGTCCACAGCCATACACCCCTTCCCCCATGATCATTCCCCAATGCAGAGGAAACCGGGAAGACCTCTGCTCAGACAGTCCCAGGCTGAGAGGGGACCCAGATACCACAGAGCAGATGGAAGGAATTATCTTGTCTGCAGCTGCAAACACTCTCTGTTTTTTTAGGATGGGACCTGTCCATCCTCATCTTTTTGTTGGTTGTACAGGGCAAGCCCAAAGAACTGGAGAGTCATGTGATTTTTTTAAAAGATTTATTTTATTTATTTATTCCCTCCCCCCTCGTTGTTTTGTGCTCACTTCCTGCTCTATATGTCCATTTGCTGTGTGCTCTCTGTGTCTGCTCGTCTTCTCTTTAGGAGGCACCGGGAACCAAACCTGGGACCTCCCACGTGGGAGAGAAGTGCTCCATCACTTGAGCCACCTCAGCACCCTGCTTTGTTTTATCTCTCATTGTCTTTACTCTTTGTGTCTCCTTGTTGTGTCATCTTGTTGTGTCAGGTTACCATGCCTGCCCATCATGCCAGCTCACTGTCTTGCTTGTCTTCTCCAGGAGGCACCTGGAACTGAACCCTGGACCTCCCATGTGGTAGGTGGGAGCTCAATCGCTTGAGCCACATCTGCTTCCCAGCCATGTGATCTTAAGCAAGTCAATTAACCTCCCTATATTATTTGGTAGGTTAAGGTATGAAAATATAACCCATTTCCTTAGCACTAAGGGTGCTGGCTGTTAGATCCCTGTGTTCTAATTCTGCTTGTGTAACTGGTTTCTTAATTCTCTCTCTGCTTTAGCAAATTTCATGTAAAATAAGGTAATAATCGTGGCTACCTCATAGGGTTGATGTAAGGACTAAATGAGATAATCCATTTTTAGTACAAGACACTGCCTCACACATGCAAAATAACCGCCCTAAATGTCAACTCTTGTACTTCGTTGTTGTAAATATTATTGGAGATGTTGATCATATTATGCTATGGTGTGAAGCTCCCATAATTCCAGATTTCTGGAATCTAATTCCCCTTTGCCTGTGCCTACATGCACATTAATTAAACTCTGTTACATATTCCAGCATGAAAAGTTATTTTCCTCAAAATCCTCCACAATTCCTCTGCATCAGTAATGGCCCTAAATCTCCTCAGGAGTCCAGTAAAACCATCAATTCTTGTTCCTTTCTCTGCTACTTGGTCTGTCCTGCTTCTCTCTTCTTACTGGACTTTTTCTTTTTTCTTTTTTAGCTTTGGTGCCCCTAAATCCAAAAGTCAGAACTTGCATCCTAGGAGAACCTTTCCCACGGCTGGGAGGGTCTCGGATTATCGGCAAGCTGAGTCCACCAGCAGATGATTCCAACTGTACTCTCACTTTTCATGGTTGTTTTTATGTTGATTTCTCTGCAAGTCCAGCACTAGCCTAATAGGTGAGCAAAGGCCTAATCTCAGATTGCCCAAGAATGCCTGTAGGGGGATAGTCACCAAAGATCAACTCTGACAAACAGCTTGCTGCAGCTCTAATGGTGAGGCATATAAAATGCATCATACATTAAATTTAATGTTGCCTCATTAGTCTTAATTAGATTCCTACATTATACCAGGATTATGGTTTCTCTGTGTTTATGTTTTCTCCTAAAAACGAGTCTACACTAGACAATACTTCACTGTACTTTTTAGACCTTCAAATAAAAATGTCCAGTAATGGATTCATATCAATAATATTCCTAACCTTTGAAAAATAATGCCAAAAGAAAGGCACATTAAATTATTCTGTTTCTAAAGAGTTTCATGTCATGCATAGAGTCTATAAAAGAAGTCCTGAAACTTAAGAATAAACTTCAAAGCGGCAAACATTTGTTCACTAAGAAAAGTAATTGGCCTATTATTTCTGTTATTCCTCTTTCTAGCATTGTGCATAATATGTAATATGTTTTGTCAATAAAAGGATAGTTGCTTCCCTCATCCTCTCCCCCCTTCATAGATTGGCTTCACCTTTTATTGACATCTACCGTGAAGACATATCACAGCCAGTATCATCAATGCTATTAAAGAAGGAAAGGACTTTAGAAACCATGGAGTCCAACGACATTGTAATAACAAAGAAATGGAGGCGCAGATGTTTTAGGGACTTGCAGAGATCACATAAGTTATGGTCGCTGCATGATCAGAAACCAGGTTTTCTGGCCTGCAGTGCATAAAGCATGTGATTGACTCCATAATGTAAGTTAGAATGCATTCTGCTGGAGTGGTCCAAATGCACCCTGCAGTGCAGGCTCCCCAATTCCTGACTGAGTGCACATCTCTATGCAACTACCATATCTGAATGGACTCTGATATACTAGTTGCTTGGCTCATCTTTACTAGTCAAACACATACCCATAAAAGGGAAAACCAAAGAAAATGCAATGTAAATCAGGTCTGCTAAGAAGAAGTATTCATTTCTTTATCACTAGATAGTGAAAAGTTGGTGATGTGGAAGTCCAATATATTTGAATCACATTCACATCAATATGTTACTAACTTAAGGATTATAAAGGACAGTAAACAATGGATTAATGAATTCCATCCTGCATCTAATTCCGGGTTGGCCACTTTCTCCTCCTGTGAGAAACAGACAGAATTATATTTTATCTTCTTTTCCATGTGTCTCTGGGTTCCCCACAGCCTCCAGCGATTGCTTGGATCTAGCTAGTGCCACTGCACAGCAAAGTCTCATCTTGGAGGAAAATATCAAGCAAGTGCATAGATTCATGGGTGGAAGAAGGAAACAGCAATAGAGTGAAGAGAAAGGAAGAGTTTGGAACCAAACTATATTTTCATGCAATTTGGAAACACTAACTTAGCATGGAAAAGATGTAAAATCTGCCAACTTCTTGAAACTGTGAGAAGAAGGAACAAGCAGCTATGGGGAAAGTAGGGAGGTTTGGATAGAGCCAGTAAGTGCTGTTAGGTCAAAGCACATTTAAGGCCAAACAGTATTTGGACAATATCTATGTATTCATTTCTGCCATTTATTTATTTGTTTGGAGGTGATGACCTATTTGCAAAACTAGCAATGGTACCTATGAGAACACCCAGGAATTACACCTAGCAACAATTTATGCTAGCTAGTCATTAATTTAATGAACCCTTGTAATAGTAACAGTCCCCTGGGTACATATTCTAAACCCTGGAGTTCCTAAAAATATTTAAAACCACTCCCAAATCAATGCTTGCATGTTATAAAAGCAAACTGTATTTTGGGGAATAAAACTGCTAATTCACAATAGAATATTTGGGGAAAGTGTTATCTGGATACTTTCTGAAATATACAAAGAAATTTAAACAAGATGTGGACACTTATAATTACTCATGACTTAAAATTCTGTGGTCGATGATATAAGCACAGAATTTTTATTGTGCATATTCTAGAAGAAACAAGTTTTAACAGGTTAACTGCAGTGCATTCATCAAGTAACAAAAAGAAAAGATGTCCCATGAACTTTTAAGACATTTAGACTGGGAGAGCCAGTTCTATAAAATCCTGTAATGAAATGGACAGTAGCTTCTACTATTAAACTTTGGGGTTAGTAGCAAGCTATCAAACCACCCACGAAATGTCAAAATGTTCTATACACCTCAGAATTAGGGATGTCTGACTTTCTGTGATTTATGGAAACATTATTTATAATGTATTTGCTGTTCATTTCTGTCCAGTGCTGTACCTTTTATAAACCTACTGATTAATATCAAACGGCGAACAAATCTGACAAGCAGGATTACCAATCTAACAAAACTGTTTATAGTGTGAATGAAAAAAGCACACCATTTCCAGTCAGTGTACTTAATAATAAAATCCTGTTGTACTTAAGTGGTGAAGGGATTACTTAACCGTCAAAGTTCCTTTAACTGTTAAGAGTAGCCACATTAAAGACATGTTATTCAGAAGCACCAGAAGAATTATTCCATGCCAGTATATTCATCATTACCATACTTCCATATTTTAATAACATTATTGATGTGTATAAAAATAAAATAAAATTCAACTACTTGAGCTTAAATTAACACTTTTAAATTGTTTCATAGTAGAGAATGAACAAAAAGACTGATTTAATTTTCTTATACAATTATTACCAAGTAATAAGATACCAATATACATTGTGTATTACATTGAATATTTTTCTCCAGAAAATGAACTTTTATATCAAGAACTACATAACTTCTGTGAGATATTTCACAAAACCCTTTTGTCAACTTTGACAAACATGCCCAGTCTATTTCTTTAATTTCATGGACTGAATTATAGAGCTACACTTTATAGTTAAATGCAAGTTTTTAACTCTATAATCATTAAGACAATTGGAACAACAGCAGAAAATCAAATAATTCCTATTAGGAAAATCAATTTTTAGAAACAAATCATATTTGATAGATTAATGAAGTGGTAATAAAACTAGCCTAAAACTCTTTATGTCTATAAAATTTCAAAAACAAGCAGAAAAAAAATCACCCAAAAGGGCTAGCCCCTGGTAATTCTAAATTGTGTCTTTGTTAGGGTAAGCCAAGTCATTCTTACTTTTTATTTCAAGATGACACTTTCCTTTAAATTATTTCAAATGAGTTTAAATATTAAGTCTATAAAGGGAGAAATAGCTTTATAGAGTCCAAAGAAGTTATTTCTGTTCATGTCTACATGTTGGTCTTGAGTCTATGTGGAAACTATAGGAGAGAAGGTCTTTGAAGAATTTAACAGTCAGAAACAAAGAGGTGAGGGAGAAATAAAATCTCAGCACCAACTTCATCTCCCACAAATTGAATAAACAACTGTTGGTGAGGAGCAATGTCAACAAGAATGATAGAATAGGGAGTCCCATGCATGCATTCCTCCACTAAAGTAAC
>JAQZBX010005140.1:0-57445 GCA_029593785.1 Cabassous unicinctus
TATGTGCATTTTCTTACATAAATGTTATTTTATATATATATATTTTTAAAGGTGCTTAGATTACCTAATTATTACTCAGAAATTACAGGGATTCCCATGTTCCCCACCTCCCACACCTCCCACAACATCCCACACCAACATCCTTCATCAGTGTGGGACATCACCTGCAATGGATATACACATCCTGGGGCTTTGCCACTAAGCATAGACCGCATTTCACATCATAGACCACCCTCTCTCCCACACAGTTCTGCGTGGTATATGATGATGTAAAATGGCCTACATCTGTTGCCACAATGCCACTTATGACAACCCCCAAGTCCCAAAAAAGCCCCTGTATTTCAACTGCCTCTCCCCTCCCTGCCCCGAAAATGTCCAGTGGCCACCGTCTCCACCTCACTGTTACAATTTCTTCCATTGCTTGAATCACAATATACGACAGAACACCACCAAGTCCATTCTAGTCCATAGCTCTTCCCCCAATCCTGGGGGTTTTGGAATGTTATTTGTTATTCTGAATGTACTTAAATACAACAAAACCACATTTCTGTAGATACTTGAATATGACCAAAGCACATTTTAAAATAGTGTTCTGTAATTGAGAATTTTCACTAATAAGCCCTCCTTCTAGTTAGTCTGGCTGAAAGACAGTTGGGCATATTATCATATTGTCTTTCAATTTAGTAAAATACAGCAGATTACCTTGGTGGTGCTTAGGAAGAGATAAATTGGAGGGGCTATAATGTCATAAAGTTCTTCTCCCCTAAAACTGCTGAAGAAAAGGGTGAATATGAAACATTTTAGTTTAATTTTATAAATATGTTATAAACACCATATTCTTGAAAAATAGACCTATCTTGAAAAGGAAGCTAAATAGATGAAATAAGGATGACACTCTTACAGTGAATGTCAGGGAGGTAGAAGATTTTTCAAGTCCCAGGCCCATGTTAAGGAAATGTGTGTTGTGGGAGGCTGTGTACCCTAAATACCTCACTAACACAAGTGCTTGTGCTTTTTTCCCCCCCTTAACTAGGAATTGTGGTGCTTGGAATAAACAGAGCTTATGCCAAAAATGCACTCAGTAAAAATCTTATAAAAATGGTGAGTTTAAAGATAAAACTATTTGCTTCTAAAATTAAGGCAAAATGTTGACATAAAACTGAAAATGATTTTTCCCCCCGTTTTTCCTCCTTACCCTTTCTATTCCTATTTAGCTGTCAAAAGCTGTGGATGTTTTAAAATCCGATAAGAAAGTGCGGACCATAATAGTCAGAAGTGAAGTCCCAGAGATATTCTGTGCTGGTATGTAAATAAATTTTATTACAAAATTAAATTGTAGTCTAGTTTTTCCTCAGTAATATCTCATTTTCCATGAAAGTACTCTGTGGTTTGGAGTCTATTACAAACAATTCCTCTTTGTTTTGTGCTGTTTCACAAGGAAAAAATATGTTTTGTCTGTCAGCATTAGAAAGGAACTTTTGCAACATGTGGATTGTTTTGAAAGTTGAAAATAAATGCTTTGAGCCATTAAAATATTTCTTTGTGGTACATGAACAACATTTGTGAAACATCAGCTGGGAAGGAAAATTTGGGTTTTCTAGAACCTACAGCATTGTGTCTGTACTTAACTTTTTGCTCAAAAGATACTTTAATTGATTAGTAATAGCTGTCCCTGTTACAAAGGATGATGTATAGGCATTTGCTTTGAAGATTGGTGCTTGCAGTAGTATTGTTATCTACAACAGAGAAAGACATATAACTAATTCACATATTTTTTTCAGTTTATACTGTATCAGTAAAAGCTAAAGATTAAGTTGGCTTGCACATTCTTTATGAAGAACTATTTCTAAGCCATAATATTGAATGAATCTCTTTGAACTATTAAAAAATGTAGGTGATCAAGATTAAAAATGCCGATAAAATGCAGTATCATTATAATTTACTAATAACCACATGAAGATAGAAGTCTATTAAAGCATAAACAGATAATTCTTAGTAAAAATATAAAAGGAGTAACTCTTGGGTAATCAAATATTTGAGGGAACAGCCTACAGTAATTTATTCATTAAGCACTTAGCACAATGCCGAGAACATAGGTGAATGTTTCTAGATAGAATGTTTTTAGAGTTTCTTAATTGTGGCCAATGTTCTTGTTTCCTTCTTGAGGGGCTTCAGTTTTTCAAGTTTCAAACTGTGGTTTAACCTTAAAATACTGGAGATTTTTATGATATGTAAGAATGTATGGTATAAATGAGATATGTTTTCTGATGTTTGATAATGTTTTATTACTTTCTTAAGACATAATGTAGCATACCTAAAAGGATTAGTTTTAACTCCAGCTTGGTACTCAAGAGTGTACCAAGTTATTACCCTAAAATGCCTGTGGCATTACATGGCATAGGCTTCTGTTTTTACATTTGACAAATGTAAATTCTGTCTACCTTGTAGGGTTGTTGGGAGGCTCAGATGAGACAGTGAATGTAAAGCACAGTCCAAATTCAGTAAATGGTAGATGTTAATAGATTTTATAAGGGTTTTTCATATATTTTGAATTATTTTTTTCTTAATATTTAAAGCTATACCAAGAGAATTAAGATTCTTATATTTTTAACTGTAAGGAGCAGGTGAATATGATCTTTAGGCAAATGAATCTAGCGCCAGGACTGATGGCTGAGTTCTGGGGGGGCCTGTGAGTAGCTTATTGGAAAGGTGGTAGACATTTTCAGGGGCTTTTTTTTAGGAAGGCCCAATTATGTGACTCTTTGAGGCGTGGTAGTGATATTGTGAAGGCAGAATAACACTTTGATAGTGTTGTTGATAGTACTAGCATTACTATCTTTCTATTGATAATAGAAGTTCTTTTGCTATTATCCTACCAAAGACGGGTAGAAGAGTCAGGTGAGGGTGAGAAGTAATGAAGAGGCCAGCAAACAGGCTACTGAAAAGATGGGAATCATTGAAGGGTTTTGAGCAGAGAATTGGCATGATATAACTTAGGTTTTGATGGTATCACCTGGCTGTTACATTGAAAATAGACAGTAGGTGAGCAAGTGTAGAAGCAGGGACAAGAGTAGAGCTCAGTGGCACCAGTCCAGGTGAGGTATGAGGGTGGCCTGGACAAGAATGGTAGAGTGAAGGCAGTGAAAAGTGGGTGAATTCTGGATATGTGTTTAAGATTTGCTCATGAATTGGATATAGAATATGTTGGAAAGAGAAAGCAGGGATCCAATCCTGGACTCCAAGAAGTTAGCCTGAGAAGTTAGAAGGGTGGAATTGCCATCAACTGAGGCAACAAAGACTGCAGTGAAAAGCAGGTATCTAGGGGAAGATCAGTGGTTGGGTTTGGGACATATTAGGAGGGAAGGTCTGGTTTAGTGACAAAGTTTTGGGAATCATCACTGCATAATTAACATTTAAAGCCATGTATCTAGAGGGGATCACTGGAGGCATGAGTGTAGATAGAGAGGAGGTGCATTGCTGAGCCCTGGGCTCGGCATTAAAGGCCAGGAAGAAGAGGAGGAGTGACCACTGAGGGAGGTTGGAGAAACCATGAGAGTTTGGAAGCCCAGAGAGGAGACTGTTTCCAGGAGGAGGGCATAATCAGTGGTATCAAATTGTCAGTGGGTCAAATAAAATGATTTTTGGATTAAGCAAGGTGGAGGTCAATGGTGCTCTTGGTAAAGGCAGTTGCAGCTGATTGGAGTGAGAGTGGCAATAAATGGGAGGAATTGGAGATGGCAAGTATAGACGATTCTTAGAGTTTGGGGGCAAAGGAGAATAGGGAAATGTGTAATGGTAGAGGGGGTAGTGAAGTCAAGACAGGTTTTTTTTTTTTTTAAGGTGAGACAAATAGCAGCATGTGTTGATACCGATAGGAATGAGCAAGGAGAGAGAGAATTGCCGGAACCAAGTCTTTGATTAGGCTAGAGGAGATGGAATCCAGTGCAAGAGAGGAGGAGGAGGGGTTGGCTTTAGCCAGGAGCAGTTGGTTCACTCATTGTCACAGATGTTGGTAAATCAGAATTTAAAATATTTGAGATCTCTTGGGAGTTCTCTTCTGATTGCTTTTTTCTTCTTCAGTGAAATGAGAAACAAGGACTCAGTTGAGATGGAGATTGAGGATTGGGGAGCCTAGATTAGAGGTTTAGAGGTTTTCCGGGAGAGGATAAGGTGTGAAGTAAGAGGTTTGAGGAAGTTAATGGAGTAGTGTGATACCAAGCCATTAACTTTGCTGGAGTTTAGTGGCTTTGAAATTAAAATGAGACCAGTCACCCCCTGGTGACTATATAAAATGTTAAAAATGTTTTTAAGAGCCATAAAAACCTTTCTATCCTTTAATCCAGTGATCTTGATTCTGGGAATTTGTCTTAAGGAAATAATATAAAATATGGAATTATTTATCAGAATGAAGATGTCTGTTGTATTACTTATACTCTCAGCCTGAATATTTGGTTGTAAGGGTATGGTTCAGCAAATGATCGGATAATTCAATCATTGGGACATTTAGCAACTCTTTAAAGTGATAAATACAAACTATATTACAAAGTTAGAGTAATACATACATGTTATTACTCTGACATTCATGTTATAATACATGGAAAATACATGTTACATTAGAGAGAGCAGTATATAAAATGTTATACCCATTTTGGCTACAGCTGTATAAACTGAATAAGATCATGGATTATGGGTGACATTTTATTTTCTCTATCTTTAAGCTTTCTATAATAAGCACATGTTGTATTACACAAATTATACAAAGTAAATAATTTTGGAAAATTGCAACATGTATTAGTATGTTTTTCTGCTTTAGTAACCAAAATTGTGAACATTAATTGAGTTCTGAATTATTGTTAAAAACATTTGAAAGGAAAAATTTTAGAATTAAAAAATACTTTACAGAACAAGCCAGACCCTTTCATTTTGTAGAATCCCTGTAAGGCTAAGGGCCTGGTCCAAGGAGGTAGCTTAGCTGGAACTACTTCTCTTGACTCCCTGGGAAGGGTTTTCCTCACTGGGCTAGTGGTTTCTAATTTCTTAGAGTACGAGGTCCCTTTTTTAAGGTCTTAAAATTCCAGGCATTTACAGATCATAGAGGTCCTACATTGAAGAAGAAGATGCATAATGGAATTTTCTGTTAGATACAGATAAAAAAATATTATGTTACGGTTATCAAGGCTGTAGATTGTGTTTCCTATATATGTGTTTTCAGATACCATGCCTTAACCCTGGGCCTATAGGTTGGGACTACTGCTATATACTGTTTCTTGTGGTGGCTGAGAACAAAGCTTCTGCTGTTGTGGCTTGCCTGTACTCCCCTCAGAATATTTAGAAGTATCTTTTTGATAGTCAAAGTTCATTGTGAAGCATTGGCTGCATAGATTATCTAACAGGTATGCTTAAATATGTGTGCCTCCCCTGGCATATTCTAGAAATTATTTTTAATATTTTGTTTCCATCTCAAAAAATAAAAAAAAGGAAAATTGAAATAGTTCTGCTATTTCAAAATGTGTAGGTAGTTAAAATTTTCATATATTGCCTTTAATGGAGTTATGTAAAATTCCTTTTAGTCAGGCTACTATATTAGGTGTTAACACAGTCATCTGTTTATTTTTGTTCTTTTGCTTTTTTAAGTAGCAAAGTGCATTCCTATTGTTTTTACTATAAAGTTTTTGAAATGAAAATTTATGAGAAATTACTGTGACTGAGGATTTTTTTCCTTTGAAGTTCCTAAAATAAACTATAAACAATTCTTAGTAATTGATTTCTACATGAAGAATTCTAAATTGAGTGTTTCACTGAATTATATTGATGTGGGTTGTTTTTTTTTTTTAAAGTAGAGGTGGTTTTGCTTCTGCTTTTGAATTCTAGTAAATTGTGTTATGACTAAAAGCCTCTCACTAAAATTGTTGGTGCCCTTTATTTGAATGTCGCATGTATTGTTCAGATGCATGTGGGTGGTGCTTATCTAGATGGATATGTGGGAACTTCTGATTAATGAGGTTAGCTATCGATATTGTTTGAGATGAAGTTAAGTTATATTTATGTATTTGAATATGAATCCTTGAGAGAGTTGACAAATAACATGAAGGGATAGATACCCATAGATTAGTATTAGTGTAGCATGACATGATATAATAGTTCTTTAGTTGTTGTTCTTTTGCTGTGTTTCCTTTCCTAAAATTAAAAAAACAAACTATTATATTGAATTATGAATAACCTGCAATAAGTTACCAATTTTAAATGTATAATTGATTATTTTTGACAGATGTATAAACCATGGCACAGTCATGATGTAGAACATTTCTGTCACTTACCTTATACCCATTTGCAGTTGTTTCCTTCCCCTACCCTGTCCCCTGATAACGCTGATCTCCTTGCTGTTATGATAGTTTTGTCTTTTCTAGATTTTCATCTAAATGGAATCATATTGTATATGGTCTTTTGTGTCTGGCTTCTTTCGCTTGGCACAATACTTTGAACTTCACCCATGTTGTTGCAGGTTTCAGTAGTATAATTTTATTGCTAACTGCAATTTGTTTACCTGTTCACCTGTTCACCAGTCAGTTGATGGTCATTTGGGTTTCCCCATTTTTTTGGCCATTATGAATACTGGTCCTATGAACATTCACATTCACATCTCTGTGGTGTTTTTTTTTTTTTTTTTGGTGGTTGTTGTTGTTTAGGAGGTCCCAGGGATTGAACCCGGGATCACATACATGGAAGCAAGCGCTCAACTACTGAGCTACACTCGCTCTCTGTCACATCTATGTGTTTTAAAGAACAAAGTTTTTCAGTTGAAGTCTATAATTTAACAGTTTTCATCTTTTATTATGTGTACCTTTTTTTGTATGTAATAAGAAAAGTTATCCTACTCCAAGGTTACAAAGATTTTCTCCTGTGTTTTCTTTTAGAAGTTTTTTATTTTTAGGTTTTACATTTAGGTCTATGATACATTGAGTTAATTTTTGTTTATGGTGTAAGATATGGATCCTGGTTTTCTGTTTTTGTGTTTTTGCATATACATATCCCGTTGTTCCATCACCATTTTTTAAAATATACTTTTTATTTTTTTTTTTAAAGATACTTAGATTACATAAATGTTATATAACCAGCACCATTTTTTGAAAAGACTAAGCTTCTCCCCATTGAATTGACTGTCTATGTTTGAGTTTATTTTCTGGGCTTTCTGTGCTGTTCTGTTAATCTATATGTTTTTCTTTATACCAACACTATACTGTCTTGGTTACTGTGTTCAGGTCTTGAACATATTTGGTTAAATTTATTCCTAAGTATTCTATATTTTTAAGCAACTGTAAATGGCATTTTAAAAAAAATTTTCTGATCCCATTTCTTTTTATTGCTAGTATATGGAAATATAATGGATTTTTGCATAATTGATTTTGTGTCCTGTGACTTTGTTAAACTCACTTTATAGTTCTAGGAACTTTTTTTGTAGCTTGCTTGGGTTTTTCTTTTCTTTTTTTTTTACATGTGTGCATCTGGATAGTTTTACCTCTTCCTTTCCAATATTTATGCTTTTACTTTCTTTGTGTGTTTTTCTTATCTTACTCATTAGCTTGGCCCTCCATTGCAGTGATGAGCACAAGTGGTGAGAGTGTCCTGCTTGACTTTTCCTGACCTCAGGGGCAAGGCATATACGCCTTCACCATTCAGCATAATGTTAGTGTAGCTTTTACATAGTTCCCTTTATCAGGTTGATAATCCCGATTTGCTGAGATTTTCTTTTTTTTTAATCGATGGATAGATGTTGAATTTTGTAAATCTTTTTTTTTGGCATTTATTAGGATGATCATATAAGTTTTCTTTTTAAAACTCTTAATATGGTAAATTATTGATTGTTTTTCAAATGTTAAATAGCCTTGCATTCCTAGAGTGAACACCTCTAGGCATGATATATTACGCTTTTTATATATTGCTGGATTTGATTTGCTAAAATTTTTGAGGAATTTTTTTTTTTTTTTGGATTGGCAATTTAAAAAAAAAATTTAATAATTAAAAAAAAATTTTTAAAAGATACTTAGATTACATAAATGTTACACAAAAATTGTAGGGATTCCCATGTGCCCCACCTCCCACTCCTCCCACAACCTCCAACATAAACATCCTTCCTTAGAGTGGCACATCACCTGCAATAGATACACACATCCTGGGGCTTTGCCACTAATCATGGACCATAGTTCACATTGTAGACCACACTCTCTCCCACACAGTTCTGCATGTTATATTATGATATAAAATGGCCTGTATCTTTCATTGCAATGTCACTTTTGAGGAATTTTCACCCATGTTCATAAGGGAAATTGGTTTGTTGTTTTCCTTGCTTGTAATGTCTGTATCTGTTTTTGGTATCAGGTAATGCTACCCTCATAAAATGAATTTCTAGAAGTATTTGTATAGAATTGGTATAATTTCTTCATTAGTTCGGTGAAATTCACCAACAAAGCCGTCTGGTCTAGGAGTTTTCATTGTGGGAAGGTAGTTAGCTATAAATTTAATCTCTTTAATTGATATATAGGGCTATTCAAGTTATATATTTCTTTTAGAGTGAATTTTGGTAATTTGTGTCTTTCAAGGAATTTGTCCATTTTATCTAAGTTTTCAAGTTTATTGGCATAAACTGTGCATACAATTCCTTTATTATTATTTTAATATCTGTTGGTGTCTCCTCTTTCTTTACTTTGATAATTCGTGTCTTTTTTTTTTTTCTTGAAAATTCTGGCAAACTGTTTATTGCTCTGTTGATCTTTTTAAAGAACTTGCTTTTGGTTTCATTGACTTTATCTTTCTGTTTTTTTTCCTTTCATTGCTTTCTTTATTGTTTTCTTCCCTCTGTTTGCTTTGGATTTGATGTTTTTTCTAGCTTCTTAAGGTGGAAGCTTAGGTCATTGATTTGAGGCCTTTCTTTTCTCATATAAGCATTTAATGTCATAATAACTTTAATTTTAATATTTTTGCTGGAACATGACAGAGATGTCTCATGGCCTTTCTGAGGAAGTAATACTTGATTGGCTGTTGCTAATTTCTTTGTCACTCTGTTTGCTATTTTTATAAAACACTGTAGCTATCATCATCTTTTTAAGAAATAGGGAGAATATATTAGTAATAACCTGTTGGCTCACCCTCCTGCTTCCATGTTGTCCCTCTTCAGCGCTTTCCCCACACGAGAGCCAAAATCATCTTTAAAAATGTAAATGAATCACATCATTGCTCTGCCTCCAGTGATCCTCAGGGAAAAGTGTGTGGTGGACTGAGTGATACACCCCCTCCCAAGGACGTCCACATTCTGATCCCTCAAACTGATGACTACATTACCTTACTTGGCAAAAGGGGCTTTGCAGTTGCACGTGGCTTGAGATGGAAGGATTGTCTTGGATTATCCAGGTGGGCCTAATAGGCGGGTCATAGCCAGAGAAGGACTATGATGAGGAGAACAGAAGATGGAGTGATGCGGGATGATGGGCCAGGGAATGCTGGGGGCCTCTAGAAGCTGGAAAACGTGAGGAGATGGATTGTTCCCTAGAGCCTCCAGAGAGGAATGCTGACCTCCAGAATTGCAAGACAGTAACTTTGTGTTGCTTGAAACCATGAAGTTTGTTGTAATTGGTTATGGCAGCAATAGGATATCACTTCAGCGTATCTGAGGTCCTGCCTCCTGTGGCTACTTCTCCCGCACCTCCCCCATCACCTACTGCTGTCCCTCTTGTCCATGCCACAAGGCCCTGCAGTCTCTACTGGACAGCTTGTCCTTTCAGAGTCATTGAATTCAACGTTCTCTTTGCTCATCATGCTCATCAGCGTCCTTGCTGGAGAGTTGTTCCCTTGTCAATTTAGCCAAAGTAGGCCTCTACTTCCCCACCCACCCATCACATTTTCCTATTTTACCTTCATTTTTGCACTCTTCAGTTCTCGAATTTATCTTTTTTGTTATTTATTATCAGCCTAATACTATCTGTAAATAGGCTCCTTCACTAGAATTAGGGCCTGGCACATAGGCTTGTGGAAAGAATAAATGAAAATGTTTGGTCAGTGAGGAAGTAACATTGGCAGAGTGTCTTGGTTAAGTAAAACAAACTCATGTTTTGATACAGAACATGTATAGGTGTGGTTAGTACAGAAGAACAAGTTGCTCTTGAGACAGTGTCAGGGTCTCATAGAGAGAAGATTGTGCTCAGGGCACCAGTAAGTTTGACCATTTTCTTCCTCTCATGAATTTGGAACCAGGAGACAAGTGGAGACTAAAATGCTGGCTTTGTTACTTACTGTTAAGACTCTTTGGAAAATTGTTACTTGGATATGTACCCAAATGGATTTCCTATTATTTTTCTCATCAAGTTCTTCCCCCCTCCCCATGCCCTACATTTATACCTGCACACATGCACACACACAACTCTTGCTAAAATGAGCTTTCTAAATTGCAGGCCTGCTGTGAGGAGCACAGCCTGCTTTGTAGGGATGAGCAGAGAATGGTGGCTTTAGGGCATGAACAGCCCAGTCAGTCCCTTCTCTCCAGGCCCACCCACTTTGGTCGCTCTGGCTGCAGTCGGGAGGACGGAATGGAGGCAGTGAGAGCCCAGAAAGGTCATTCCATGTAGAAGGCTCCTTCTGTATGAGGCTGGGAAATGTAGTTTAACCCCTTCTGTATGAGGCTCGGAAATATAGTTTAACCCCTTGAGTGGCCAGAAGGATCACTCCATGTAGAAGGCTCTTTCTATATGAGGCCTGGGAAATGGAGTTTAACCCTTTATTCTGGGCCAGGTTCTGTAGAACATCAGCAGCTAGAAAAGTAGAGCTAAAAGGAAAAATTAGAAAAAATTAGATTTTTAACGATTTGCTTCTGCAGTTGATATTGCAGCACAGTTTGCTTTCTGAGGATTTAGCATTAGTCTAGAGTAGGGGTTGGCAAACTTTTTCTGTAAAGGGCCAGTAATAAATGATTTAGGCTTTGTGGGCCTCTTATAGTCTCTGCCATATAAACTTCTTTTTTCTTTTTTTAAACAACCCTTTAAAAATGTAATGGCCACTCTTAGCTTGAGATAACCTACACAGATCTGGTGCAGACTAGCTTGGAGGCTGTAGTTGCCAACCTCTGCCCCACCTTCTTTCCCTTTGCTCCTCTTTGCCTATACAAGCCCATTCCCTGGAACCTGGCCAGCTCACCAGCAGCTCAGGTTACATTGAGCTCTGAGGCCTGGTTAAGGGACAAGTGGCCATTTTTCCTCTGTGACTGATGAAAGATTCTGAAAACAGCCTTACAACTCATAGTTCGACGAGTATTTTGTTTAGTGATAGTGTCATTTGTGGGAATGCTATTTTTGAAGGCTAGTACCAGTTAGGATGACCTTTAGGATTATGGTTCCTGAAAAAAAATCCCCTGAGTAGAATTTCCATTTGAGTAACTTTTGATTTTTTGGGGAAAAATGATGATTAGCGAGATGGAGGTAGTCAATATTTTTACGTTCTCTAAAATTAAGACATGATTAATAAACTGAATACCAGTATAATTTATTCATTTTTAAATTTGTGACATTGGATAGTATATACTTTCACTTGCTATCTCTTCCTATCTATAAACTTTTGGGGATTTTTCTGTCTTTTATGAGTATCTGTAAATTGGTTTGTTTTTTTTTTAAAGATTTATTTATTTATTTATTTATCCCCCCCTTGCTGCTTGTGCTTGCTGTGTCCATTTGCTGTGTGTTTTTTCTGTGTCTGCTTGTCTCCCCCTTGCTGTGAGGTCTTGCTGCATCAGCCCACCGCGCCGCACGGGCCGGCCTGCCCTCACAAGGAGGCCCCGAACCCGGGGCCTCCCATATGGTAAACGGGAGCTCTATCGATTGAGCCACACCCGCTTCCCTGGTTTTGTTTTGTGACAGGAAAACTTTCCTTTCTTCATAGAATGTTGTTTTGTTCCAGCAGGCAGTTAATTTGCTTGCAGATTTGCTTGACACTTTCAAGGCTTGTTTTTAAGCTTGGTTAGGGTGGTCTTTGTGTTCCACCTGTTCTCTCCCTTCTAGCTTGTCATAACTTCAGCACCTCTCAGCCCAGTGTAAACTCCAGTGATAGCTCAGGTCCTAGCTCCCTTGTCATTGCCTACAAAGGGGAAGGGGCAAGACCCTGTGCTTTATTTGGGCTCCCGTGCTTTGCACCAGTCTGTTAAGTGCCTTCAGGAAGGAAGCGGGAATAATCATGGGGCTCCCAGATCATAGACTTTTACTGACTGTTGATCAGTATCTGAAACAGTAATTTCATCTACCTGGACGGAGGGAGGATTAGTCTAGTACCGGTTACTCCTTTTCTGTCAGAGGCAGGAGCCCTGGTTCCCTTTAGTGGGGAATGGTATTTAAGAACCAAGATCTGCATGTTAAATATGCTCGTTGTCATTTGGGTGTCTTTGCTTCTAGGCTCTTCCATGGGACAAAGCTAAGAAATCAATCAGTTGATAAATAAATAAATATATTACACACAAATATATACGTATTTACATCAGTTTCTGTATAAATACCACGAATTTGTACTGATAGTGCCATATCCAAACTGACACCATTCATTTCACTACAAGATTCATTCTGATCTTTCCCTTCCTGTATTTGTATTATCCATAATATATTCATTCATTTGTTCAATCCTGTAACACACAGAAAGTAGTTTCAGACTTGCTGACCCAAACCACTGTTATAAAAAAACACATCTTCTAACTAGAGTTTTATATTTGTTATCAGTGCTTTTTCTTTTGACTGAAGGTATGTTGCCAGAGTACTGTGTTGAAAAATTCCTTAGGTTATTTCCCACTCCAGTGTATTATGTTATTCATTTGAAATAGAGTTAGATTTTCTTACTCTTGTTTATTTTATTTTGAATATGTAAAATAGGAACAGGGTTTCAGAAGTCAAATCTATACTAAAAGGCATAATCTGAGAAGTGTTGGTATCCACTTTTTCCCTCCAGTCTCTCCCATCTGATTCCCACCCTTGAGGGTAGGAATGAATCTCATTAGTTTCATATGTTCACTTTTGCACAATTAAGAATGCAGCTGTTTACTTATCTATTTCCTGTTCTTTCTTATACAAGTAACATGCTATCTGTGTATACACAGCACACACATGTGCATGTATACATGCACTCTTTTTCAGTTGACATTATATCCTGGAAATCATTCCATTTTAGTATTTTTGTTCATAGAGATGCCCCTCATTCTTTTTTTTTAAATTTTAGTTTTTGAAAATTAACATACAGTGAAATTGACTTTTTGCATAGGTGTACAGTTCTGTGGATTTTCACACAGGAATAGATTGGTATAATCACCGCCATTACAATCAGGACACAGAATAGTTGCATCACTCCCCAAAACTTCCTCATGCTATACCTTTGTAATCATACCCTTCCCTTCCCCCAACCCATGCTCTGTTCTCTGTCACTCTAATTTTGTCTTTTCAAGATTGTCATATAAATGACATCATATAGTATGTAACCTTTGAGCTTTGCTTCTTTCACTTAGCATAATACCTTTGAAATTCATCCAGGTTGTTGTATGTATAATAGTTTGTTTCTTTTTGTTGCTGAATAGTATTTTGTTGTATGAATAAATGATAGTTTTTTAACCATTCATACCTTGAAGGACATTTGGGTTGTTTCCATTTTTTGGTTGTTATGAATAGAGCTGTTATAAATATTTGCTTACAGCTTTTGTGTAAACATTATTTTTTATTTCTTTAGGGTGACTATTCTAGAGTGAGATGCTGGGTCATCATATGTTAAATGTATGTTTGTGTTTATCTTTATAAGATTGCTTCCAATATTTTGCAATTATGAATAGCGAGGTGAGGAACATCTGTGGCTCTGTCAATAGCATAAATTCCTAGAAGTGGGATTGCTGGGTCAAAAGGCAAGTGAATATGTAATTTTGTTAAATAGTGCCAAGTTCTCCTCCTTAAGAGTGGTGCCATTTTCATTCCCACCAGAAGTAATAGAATGCCTGGTGTGTATTTTGACATGCTTGTACATTTTTGCAGATCTGATACATGGGAAATGATATCTCAGTACAGTTCTAATTTATGTTCCTCTTATGGGTAAAGTTGAACATCTTTTCATATGTTGAAGGGTAGTTTTTATATATATATATTTTGTGAATGGTCTTGCCCATCTTCCTATCAGGTTTTGTTTTATTTTGAAGGCGATGTTTGAACTGAATCTGAACAGAAAAGAGGCTGCCATGCTGTAATCCGAGGGAATTGTGTTCCATGCAGAAGGAATAGCAAATAGACTGCTCCTGACAGGAAAACCCACTAGGGTTGTTCGAGGAACAGTACTAACTTAGGGGAAATAGATATATATGGTCAGAGAGGTAGCCTGGAACCAGGTAGAGCAAAGCAAGGTCTTATAGGCAATAGAAAGTCTTAAGGAATCTAGATTTTATTCCAGTTTAATTTATGGTTTTTAAAGATCAGTTTAGCTGCAGTGTTAAAGTAGTTTGTAAGAGTACCAGAACCAGAGCAGGGAGCTAGTTAGAGGCTTTATAATGTGGCAGTGAAGCAAGAGAAAAGTAGATAGATTTAGGATGTATTTTGGAATTGGTGCTGATAGCTCTTACAGATGGCCTGGATGAGATTGGTGGGCTTTTGGCTTGAGCTCCTGGTGTTATTTTCTGAGATTGAGAAAACTGGAATGAATGGGGTCCAGTTATACATCTGTTTGTTTTTCCTTTCCTTGCCTTTCCTCCTCTACTCCCTTCTTCCCCTCACCCTTGAATTCTAATAGAATTCTATGGCAGAGCAGTCCCTTTCATCAGGTAGGGAATTAACTATATATGACCTTGAGGAAAATTTACATTATAATTTTTTAAAGGTAGAAATTTTGTGTTTCATTGGAATGAAAGATGGCTTCAGATCCTGAATGAGGAGATTTAAGGTAAAAGTACTTCTACAGTTGGTATTGTTTCTGAGGATCTTGTGCTCTGTGAGGGTAGTCATAAGAGGAAGATTATGCTTTTTAATTTTACTCGATCCTTTGTTACTCCAAATCTTGGCTAGATCTTTCCTTTAATAATTAGGTCTAATTCTTATGTCCTTAGCAGTCGAGAATCGCTTGAGAACAGATGTGGATTGAAACACAACCAGTTTGTTAGCACTTGGAATATATTTTCTAGTAGATAAGGAGCATCAGTTAGTATGCTGTAGGCTTCATATATCAGAAGAAGCTGTCACAAATTGGCTAAAACTGTAAGGCTTTTAGGATCATCCTAATTCCAGTGATTCTGAGTTTTTCTGAATTTGCTTTGGTTTTACTGTCCTCTAAATGCCAGCTTTGTCCTCAGCTTGGTAGCCTGAAGCTTCAGCAGTTCTGGCCCTCACATTCATGCATAACCATGTTGAAAGGAAGAGAGACAACACTTCAGCCCCAATCCAAGCTGAAGTCCTCAGATTGACTTTGAATGGACTGCTCAGGAGAATGGATTCTTCTCATTAGCTCAAACCAACCAGAGCCTACCCCTTGATATGGGGGTGGATTCATCTTCAAAAGTACATGGACTTCATGTGTGAACTACCCTCATTAGAGCCCATCTATTAAAAATGAACATAGATTTCTTTCTTTCTTCATTCATGCATCATATATTTGTTGTGAGCCTACCGTGTGCCAGGGACTATTCTGGGGTCTGGGGATATAGTCGTGAATAAGACAGAAATAGTCTTTACTCTTGTGGATCTTCGGGGGAGGGTGGGCAGTAAAAAAACAATATAAATATCTAATGTGTCAGATGATAAATACTCTGCATGCAAATAAAACTCAGCAAGAAGAATAAGGAGTACTTGTGGACTGACAGAAGGTTGTTAATCTATATATGGTGAAAAGGGAAGGCCTCCCTATGAAGGAAATAAATGAGTAGACACCCAAAAGAAGTGTAGTAATAGTGAGCCTTGTGGTTTGCATATCTGGGGAGGAATATTTCAAGCACAATAGCCTGGAGATAGCCTCTTATTTTGCAAGATAAGGGAAGAGCAAGGTTAGTATATCTGGAGCAGAGTGGACAATGAGAGTGCTTGGAGGAGATGTCACAGAGGTAATGAGAGTCCAGGTCACATAGGATTTTGGCTTCTTCTCTGAGTGCGGTGAGAATCTATTATGGTGTTTTAAGCAGAGGAGTTACCTGATATGATTTAAGTTTTAAAAGGCTTTCTTTGGCTATGTGTTGAGAATAGACTGATTTCCTAATTTCTGCCCTTGACCTCCTACAGTCAAGATGGTCCTTGGACCAGTATGGTAATGATGGAGGTGGTAAAAATTGTTGCATTCTACATGTATTTTGAAGGTTTAGACAACAGGATTTATTGATGAAAAGGAGGCTATGAGAGAGACAAATCAAGGATGACTCTTTTGACTTGATCATTAAGCAGATGGAGTTACCATTAACTGAGGAGTAGAAGACTGCAGGAGGAATGTGTTTTAGAGGAGGAAAATTAGTGCAGGGGAGCTCTTATTGAGTTTGAGATGTCTTTTAGACATCCAACTGGGTGTGTCTAGGAGGTGGTTGGATTTAGGAGACCATTGCAGAGGCCTGTGCTTTGAGGTAAAAATTTAGGTGTTATTGGTATATAGGTGGTATTTAAAGCTAAGACTAGATGAGATCTGCCAGGGAATGAATGAAATTAGAGAAGATATCTGAAGACTAAGCCCTGGAGCAATCCAATATTAAGTGAGCAGGGAGATGAGAAGGAACCAGCAAAGAAGATTGAGAAGAAACAGCCAATTAGATAGAAGGATAAGCAATAGTTTAGTATTCTGGAGGCCAAGTGAAGAAAGTGTTTCTAGAAGGAGGGAGTGAGTGGTCTTTTGTTCTTGCCACTATGACTGATTTGATACCCAGATCAACTTTTCCTGATTAAAACTACTCAAAGAATAGAAAAAATACTTTTGAAATCTTTGAAAATGTGTCAAGAAAGGATGAGATTCATAGTAACCAAAACAATGTTGGACAAGGAACCTTGTGGGTAAAACTAGTGCTAAAGCCAGGCTTTTCTCTGTGAGTTTCTATCAAGCTCTGTGACTCTGATCTTCTTTCTTGAAGATTATATGGAACATAAGGGACAGGATATAAAACTTGTGGTCCATTCAATAGTTTGTCTAATGTGAGACCCCCTTCATAAAACTGGGACACCAAGGAGCTAGCCCCTTTGTGTAAGTGTGAATGAATAATAAACACAGTAGTCAGAGGGGACAAGAGGCAAATTTATCTGTCTCAACTTTAGTACTACAAAAAAAAAATTCCCCCAAGAATTAGTAATATCAAGTTAGTCCTTATGCATGATTTTAGTGGAAATTTTTGCAATGTGTATGGTCCATAAAACCTCAAGTAAAGAATCTTATCTAAAGTTGCCAGTTTATTAGTGGCCCCTGGTGATTGGGATAAGCAAACATAAGTCTCTGGAGGAATATAACTTGAACACAGGCCTCAAAGAATTTGCCAAAGATAACAAAAGAAAATGAGCAGCTCATCCTAAAAAATAACAACACAAAACAAAAAAAGCAAGGACCATGAGTGAAAAGCAGCAGAAATAAAAAAGAGCACAAAGAGACAGCAAATGACTACAGATATTGAAGTTTTTCACACAGAGACTATTGGGGTGGAGGTGGGGTGGGCTATTTCATATGTTTACAGAAATAAGAGCAAAGCTTGAAAATGTGAGCAAAGAACAGCCAAACAGACAGACCTGGAAAAAACCCAAAAACTTCTCGGAATTAAAAATTTAATTGAAAAGCCATGAAAAGGAAAACAATCATGTTTACATTTAAGCAAAGTGTAAAAAAGAAGTAGGCATGAAAATAGAATTCAGGATGATGGTTGCTTATGTGGAGGAGGATTGCCAAATTCCTAGCCTTTGTTTTGGGATATGAGTTAATCAATGCTTATTACATTTTTAAAAGTAACCTAATGACTAATTAAATAAAAGTGGGCCAAGTGCAGACCAAGTACAGATGATAATGATGAGAGTATTTTGTGAATAAAAGAAATTAATAGATTGGAATACAAATGCAAATAAATTATTCAGGATGTTGCTCAATTACAGTGATGTGATATACGTAGGAGAATTTTAGAGATAATAAGAGTAGAATGAAAATGTTGTACTGATATTTAATCATGGTTTTGGGAGATTATGAAAGGGAGAAAGAGATAGCCAATGAGATAATGGCTGAGAATTTTTCAGAATTGTTGAGATGCAAAATCTCAGCTACAGGAAGTCCTGGAATTTTCTAAATAGAATAAATAGTAAGAATTCCCACATAGACAGATGATAGTGAAACTGCACGACAGCAACTATCACGAAAAGAAAAGCACCTGGGGAAGGGGGTGGGGGAGGGCAGAGGGAACCAACTCCCCCAAAACAGGTCACATGCAGAGAAACAGCAAGTCTTGACAGTTGACTTCTAAGTAGCAGTAATGGATTTCAGAAGATTATGGAAACAAATCTTGAAAAGTGATGATAAAATTGATTGAAAAAAAAAACCAACAAAAAACAAAAAACAAAATCCATGAATATGTGCATAGAAGTTTTTGTGTAAACACAAAATTTTTGTGTATAAATTTTTGTTTTGAAAAAAAAAAAGTAATAAGAAAAAATAATTTCAACCTAGAATTCTGTACTCTCCAAAACTATCTTTCAAGAAAGAAGATCAAGATATTTCAGACAAAAACTATAAAGTTTATCACCAATAGATCTCATGAAGGAAAAGCCTATAGAATATACTTGAAGCTGCCGGTTCTTAACCTTTTTTGTTCTACAGATCCCTTTGCCAGTCAGGTGAAAACCACGGACCCCTTACTAAGTCCACACTATACTGTGTATTATTTAATAACTATATCACACCTGCACCAATACATCCCCACAAGAATAATGTTGTTTTGAATTTCAATTCAAGTTCATGGACCCCCGGTTAAGAACCCCTGCTTTAAGCAGAAGAAAAATGAACCTGGTGAGCAAAGATCCTGCTAAATGTGGGATGCTGTAATAAATCTAATTTGTTGGGGGAAGGGGGGAAGAGAGAAAACTGAACTATTAGATGACAAAAGTATATACTCAGGTAAGGAAATGATCAAAATTAAAGCGTTCTGAGATTCTTGTATTATTTAGAAGAAGAATTAAAATTTAACATGGTACTTTGTTCAGTTAAGTATACATGTTAAAATAGTGAAGGTAATCATTAAAATAGCTGACAGAGAGGAAATAATTTTTGAATAAATTAAATAAGAAAAACAGTCAACCCAGAAAAAGTTAACAACAACAAAAGAACAAAGATGGGGGAGAAGAAAAAAAAAAATCAATGGGATAAATATCCCAAAATGAAATGATAGAAATAAATTCAAATCCATCATTACTCACAATCAGTTTAAGTGTATTAAATTTTTAAATTAGAAGATAAATAATACCTGCATTAAAAAATTCATCACTGTGCTACTTACATGAAACACACCTAAAACATAAGGATATACATTAAAAGTCAGAGTAGAAAAGGATCTACTATTAACTAAAGGAAAGCAGGATATATTGATATTCAATAAAATAGACTTTCAAGCAAAACTTCTATTAGAGGTAGCAGTTATTAGAGATAAAAAAGGCTACTACGTAATGGTAAAAGGCTCAATTCCCCAGGCAGACATAATAATTCTCAATTTATATGCCAATCAAAACAGCTTCTAAATATGTATAGTGCAAAAATTGACAACACTGTAAGGAAAAATTGACAAATCAGTCATCATAATGGGAGTTTTTAATCACACCTTTCTAAGTAATTAATAGAGTAAATGAGAAAAATGTCAGTCTGTGGAAGATTTGAACAGGTCAGTTAACAAGCTTAACCTTTATACCAAGTCTGTTGCACTCATTTTTTTTTGCTTCTGAGTTTCTTTTTTGAACAGTTATATTTGGATTGATATTTCATGATTCTCATTCTTTTTAAAGATGTCTTTTGAAGAACAATTTACTATTTTTAAAAATAGTGCAAAATTTCTACTCTTTTGCAATTACCATATGGTTTCATTGGACCCTATTATGAATTTAAGATACATTGTGGAATCTTATCTCATACATTCCCCTATACCTTAAACCATATTGGTAATTTCATCATTCAAGGAATGATTTTCCCAATTATTCCTAAATATGCTAAAAAAAAAAAAAAAGACTGAAATAAGGCAGTGGAAGAATGATGGAATCACCTAGAAGGGTGATATAATAGTCAACTCATCACTATTACTTCATTTTTCAACTGTCTTACTGTAGTGCCCAAAGAATTGCATATCTTGGGAAGCAGATGTGGCTCAAGTGATTGGGCTCCCATCTATTGTATGGGAGGTCCCGGGTTTGTTTCCTGGGGGCCTTCTGGTGAAGGCGAGCTGGCCCACGCAGAGAGCTGACACAACAAAAAAGAGGCAAAGAGGGGAGACACAACAAACCAGGGAGCTGAGGTGGCTCAAGTGATTGAGTACCTCTCCCACATTGGAGGTCCCAGGATCGGTTTCCGGTGCCTCCTAAAGAGAAGACAAGCAGACACAGAGAGCACACAGCAAATGGACACAGAGAGTGCAAAACAAGGGAGGAGGGGAATAAATAAATAAAATAAATCTATTTTTTAAAAAAGAATTTCATATCTTTTAAGAAAATATAAAAGATGTCTGGATATACCATCTTTGTAACTTTCATTGAACACAATTGAGAATTCAGAATTTTTCATTTTCTGCTCATAATGACAGAGAAGGAATGTGACAGAGGAAGACATTTCACTGTTATTAGATGAACACAAGAGACAGGACGCTAGGCCCTCAGGAAGATGGTGAAATTGGTCATATAAGTGAAATCTTAGACTATAATTCCTCAGATGACAGTATCCTAGGTGAATTTTCTCAAGCCCAAGAACTGATGAGTGAGCAACATATTTCTGTAGTTTACAAAGGAAATTTACTCCTCATTATTCATTCAGCAGGAAGGGCTCCGTCACACATTTCGTGACAAGAACCTGGACCATTCCATTTTGCTGAAAGGATGTGTTACGGTATTCTTGCATCCCATATGATGTTTGTTCATGAACATTTACTTGATATAGCTTGTAAATGAAAATGTTGGAGGCAAGTATTTATACAAAGGTAACAGGAGGGAAATAGATGATATAGAAATGTAAACAAATAGTGGGTTTGGGCATTCTCACCCCTCATGTTTATAAGTGTAATAGTGAGAACATTTTACAGTTATGGAACAAAGAAGATAGCTCTCCTCTTTTCAACAAGTTATGAATCATCAAAGTTTTCAAAAGCATTGCATTTTCACAATGCCAGTGTGGAAGAACCAGAAGTGTATTGATAACCTAAAATCTATTATAGATGTATTTGAAATCTGGAATCAGTGTTTATAAGACTATATGTGTCAGGATTATACATGAGAGTTGAGCATTTTCATTCAAAGGATGTAGGCCATTTCAAGTGTGTGTGTGTGTATACATACATGCATCTACCAGGAAAATATAAAATAAAAATTTGGATATGCTATGTTTAAATTTTTATGAAAATTTCTAATAAAGTTGTTTTGTTGTGTTACTATCCTTTTATTTTTCTGTAAATTATTTGTAAAAGATCTAATATTAAATAAAATATAAAGGTCCATTAGACCTGGATGATAAATGGTGTTGATTATTTTTCATGGTATGCTGAAGGTTAATGCAATATACCTATGTGGAACATTGCTCTTGACCATTGGTGACTACACATTGTTTTCAGGCACCCATGGAATATTTACGAAAATCAACCATCTGCTAGGCTATAAAACCGCCATAGATTTCAAAGGACTGCTATCATAGTAGCACATTATCTCACCACAAGGAACTTAAGTTAGAAGTCATTTACAAAAAGGTAATAGAAAAAGTCCCCTACATTTGGAAATTTAAAGTCATATCTGAATAAGCTATAATTAACAAATGAATCTAAATGGAAATTAGAAATATTCAAAACTGAATGCTAATAAAAATACTTTAAAAGTTGTGTAGTACTGTAAGTGAGGAAAGAAGAAAGGCTCAAAACAAATAAACTAAGCTTCTATTTTAAGAAGTTATAAAAATAACTATAGAATAAACCCAAATAGGGTAGTAGGAAGGAAATGAAGATGAGCATAAATGAATGAAATAGGAAACACGTTTATAGTAGGGAGGGTAATGAAGCCCAAAGTTGCTTCTTTCAATAGTTAAACTTCTGGCACAGTCTATTAATGACTTCTGGCATGATCAGTCAAGGACAAGGGAACACATTCACAATATTCAGAATGAAAAAGGGAGCCATGTCTATAAATTCTGCAGAGATTAAACTTGTAAGGTAATATTGAGATCAACTTTATGGCAACAGATTTGAAATTTTATATGGAATGGATAAATCACTTGAAAATAAAACTTAACCATAATTGTTTTAAGATATAGAAAACTCAAGTAATCCCAGAAAAATTGAAGCAGTAGTTTTAAATCTTACCATGCAGAAAGCACACCTGACTATAGTGACTTTGGAGGAACATTCTACCCAACCACTCATGGAACGGATAATTCCAGTCTTATATAAATTCTCCTAGAAAATAGAGACCCTTTCCCAGCTCTTTTTATGAGACTGGGGTAACCTTGATATAACCACTACACAAGAGCAGTACAGGAAAGGAAAACAATAGAGTCCTCTCACTCAGGGTCGTAGATGAAACATCTCAAGGACACAGGGAGAATCAGCTCCATCCAGAGCTACGTTATGTGTTAAGATGCAAATTTAGCACCGTGAACATCATTGGTTACCTTGACCTGATGTTTGCATTGAACAGCAAGAATAAAAGCCTGATTGGAATGGGATCAAGAAAGAATGGTTAGCACAGCTACAAAACAGACAATTTAGAAAAGGTGAGTTTGATCTCTGTGCAATAATGCCAGACAAGTTTGTGAGCCATTTAATCTTTTACTGCTGATAGAAATGCAACTTACAACTACATTTTAACAGCCACTAGATTGGCAAAACTTAGCAAGTGTGACAATGCCATGTATTGGTGATAATGTGGAGCAGTACACTGAATTGGGAATGTATGCTGGTGGATCCACTTTGGAAAACAATTTGGTGTTGGCTTTGAAAGGTTATTTGCATTCTATATGACCCAGTAATTAAATCCTGAGGGAAAGAACAGTGATCTACAAACTGGGGTTGAGATATTTCTAGGCATTTGGGAAGTGCATGGAAATATAGATAATTTTAAAGGAATTGATATCTCATCTGAAACTTCCATATGTGCTCTTTCCTAAAACTTTTTGGGCTGATCTGTAGGTTACAACCATTCTTTCCCACCTTCTCTTTCATCACTGCCCTTCCTGCGTTTTACGGTAGAAAGTCATCCTGCATTTTACAACAGAAAGTCATTGCTGAGTTTATCTTGCTTCATTGCTCTTGGGGTGGGGGTGGGGATGCTTCTAAATTGCTAAAATAAGGTCGTTTAAAAATATTAATGTTGAGAATGTCAATTGGGATCGTTTTCTTATTCTGGCAGTTTCCAGTTTTTTGCTTTTAACATAGTTTATAGACAATAGAGTTGTCAACGGATTGTTAAATGTTTCTTGATTACTATATGATTTTTAACAGTTATATCTCTAAAGGAGTTGAAAGAATTGTCATTGCTTAATGAAACTCCTGCCTTGTTTATAAGATTTTTCTTCATGTGAATAAAATTAATGATAAACTCTGCTTCATTCTAGAAATAAATGATTTTCATGTATTGATAAATAATAGAAGGGGAGGATAGTCCCATCCTTCTCATTGAGATGTATTTTCAATAAAAGTTTACTTTTAATATTTAATGGCCATCAAGTTTGCAAAATATTTGTGCTTTGATCAATTGTGTGCTAATAATACTTGTAGTGAAAAGTCAATCCAGAAGAAAAATTTTCTTTAGCACTTCATAGTTACAGGGAATTTAATAAAAATTAATACAATTTTTCTATGTTGTTGCAATATATTTATTGTTGCAAGGAAATATGACAATGATCAATAAGATTTCTAAGTATAAACACCTATTAGGAAGTAATTATGAGAAAGTGGAACTCTGAGTTCAGGAAGAAATGACATAGTCTTATTGTTTAGGAAGAGTTTGTATGTTTTTCCTATAGATGATTTTGAGAATCAAATTACTAGTATTTAGATTCCACTGAATACATTAAAAATCACATATCAGTTTTATTTTAAAATGCCAATGTTTACAGTTCACCAGAAATTAAATCCTTGCAACTATTTATGAAAATTTGTAGATACCAGCATAATGAATGTTTAAGGGGACATTTTTTTTTTTAAGATTTATTTTATTTATTTATTTCCTACCCCCTCTTGTTGTTTGTGCTCGCTGTCTGCTCTCTGTGTCCATTTGCTGTGTGCTTGTCTTCTCTTTAGGAGGCACTGGGAACCAAACCTGGGACCTCCCATGTGGGAGAGAGGCTCTCAATCACCTGAGCCACCTCAGCTCCCTGCTTTGTTGTCTCTCTCGTTGTCTTTCCTCTTTTTGTCTGCTTGTTTTGTCATATAAGTTGCATCAGCTCGCCATGCCTGCCCATGGTGCCAGCTTGCTGTCTTGCTCATCTTCTCCAGAAGGCACTGGGAACTAAACCCGAGACCTCCCATGTGGTAGGCAGGAGCTCAGTCGCTTGAGCCACATCTGCTTCTCTAAGGGGACATGTTGATTTTCAAAATTTTTTTTAGCAATAATGGGAACAAAAAGGTTGGCTTAAGTCAGGTTTTGGGGGGGGGATGATAACAGTGGGGAACATTGGAATTTTGGGGTACATTTTGGTTGTCACAATGATTGGGGGACTTTACTGGCATTTTGTTAGTGGGGGCCAAGGATGCTAGACATGTTGCAGTACACAGCAAAGAATAGTATTGTTTCCCATAACGTCTCTAAAGTGCCACTAACCTAGTCCACTACAAAAATGAATAAGTTTAACACATAATTCCAAAACATGTTTATAAAAGAAAAACAAGAGAGCAGAGGTGGCTCAAACAGTTGTGCGCCTGCCTCCCACATGGGAGGTCCTGAGTTCGGTTCCCGGTGCCTCCTGAAAAAAAACAACAAGCAAAACAATAAAAACAACTTAGGGAAACCATTGGGGCCCAGTGGTTGAGTGCTGGCAAGTTTCCATAACTCCCCCTTTTATTAACACCTTGTATTAGTGTGGTATATTTATTACAGTTGATGAAAAAATATTATTATAGTTGTACTGTTAACTATTGTCCATGGTTTACATTGGAGTTCACTATGTTGTACTGTCCTATGGTCTTTTTTTTTTTTTAGTTTTTATTCTAGTAACACATACAACCTAAAATTTCCCCTTTTAACCACATTCAAATATATAATTCATTGCTGGCAATTACATTCACAATGCTGTGCTATATCATCACTACAATCCATTACCAAAACTTTTCTATCCCCCAAATAGAAACTCTGTATAATTTAAGCCTTAACTCTCCATTCCCTACCCCCACCCCGGCCTCTGGTAACCTGTATTCTAGTTTCTGACTTAAGTTTTCTTATTCTAATTATTTCATATCAGTCAGAGTATACAATATTTGTCCTTTTGTGTCTGGCTTATTTCACTCAACCTGTTATCTTTAGATTCATCCATGTTCTCACATGCACCAGAACTTCATTCCTTTTTATGGTTGAATTATATTCCTTTATATATATTTTCCATACTTTGTTTTTACATATATTTGTTGGACACTTCAGTTGTTTCAGTCTTTTGACAATTGTGAATAATGCTGCTATGAACCTTGGTGTGCAAATACCTGTTCTTGTCCCTGCTTTAAATTCTTTGGGGTATATTCCTAGAAGTGGGATTGCCAGATCATATGGTAATTCTATATTTAGCTTTCTGAGGAACTACCAAACTGTCTTCCACAGTGGCTGTACTATTTTACATTCCCACCAACAATGAATGAGTGTTCCTATTTCTCCATATCCTCTCCAACACTTGTAATTTTCTGTTTTTTTTGTTTTGTTTTGTTTTGTTATTTTTGTTTTTGTTTTTTAATAGTAGCCATTCTAGTGGCTGTGAAATGATATCTTTTTGTGATTTTGATTGCATTTCCTTAATGGCTACTAATGTTGAGCATCTTCTCATGTGCTTTTTGGCCATTTGTGTATCTTTGGAGAAATGTCTGTCCAAGTCTTTTGCCCATTTTTAAATTGGGTTGTTTGTCTTTTTGTTGTTGTAGGATTTCTTTACATATTCTAGATATTAAACTCTTATTATATATGTGATTTCCAAATATTTTCTCCCATTCTGTAGGAGAAAAAGTCCTTTGATGCATGAGTTCTTAATTTTGATTAAGTCCCATTTATCTATTTTTCTTTTGTTGTTTGTGCTTTGGGCGTAAAGTCTAAGAAACCATTTCTTAACACAAGGTTCTGCAGATGCTTCCCTATGTTTTCTTCCAGGAGTTTTATAGTTCTGGTTCTTATATTTAGGTCTTTGATCCATTTTGAGTTGTATATGGTGTGAGTTAGGGGTCCATTTTCATTCTTTTGCATATATGGACATTGTTTTCCCAGCACCATTTTTTGAAGAGACTATACTTTCCCCAATTGAGTAGATTTGACATTGTTGTCAAAAGTCAGTTGGCCATAGAGGGAGTGTTTATTTCTTATCTCTCAGTTTGTCTCTATTGGTCTGTTTGTCTGTCTTGTGCCACTACCATGCTGTTTTGATTACTGTGGCTTTGCAGTAGCTTTTAAGATTGGCAAGTGTGAGTCCTTCAACTTTGTTCTTTTTTTTTTCAAGATGGTTTTAGCTATTTGAGGCCCCTTACCCTTCCATATAAATCTGAGGATTGATTTTTCCTTTTCTTCACTCTCAAGAGTGTTGGCTTTAAAAAGGAGTTGCTGGTAGCTGTGGAGGCCGGGAGAGGCTGGGGGAGGTATGGAATCAGGAATTTTTTAAAAATGTAAACTTTCTTTACATATAGAAAATTGCACAAATCATGAGTGCAGTTCTATAAATTACTACCACCCACAGTAAGAAATGGAACATCACCAGCATGCCACAATCATTTTTCATGTCTCCTCCAATTACCTCTACCCAAAAATACATTGGGAGGTTACTCTCACTTTCATCACCAAATATTAATTTTGCCTGTTTTCAAACTTTATTTAACTGGAATTTTAGCACATGCACATTTTTAAAGGCTGACTTCTCAACATATTTGCGGGATTCAGTCTGTACTGTTTGTGCAGGAGTAGCCAGTTTTTGGCTGTTATGAATATAGTTGCTGTTAATGTGTTCGTACATGTCTTTTAGTGTAAATATTATACATTTCTGTTGGGTGTATATTCTAGGAGTGCAGTTGCTTTCCAAAGTGATTGTACCAATTTTACTCCCAATAATATCTTTTGATGAAGAGAAAATTTTCATTTTAATTTTGGTCTTTTTCTTTTAAAAATCTTTAGAGAAATCTTAAAAAAATATTTGCCTATCCCAAAGACTTGAAGGAATTTGTGGATGGTTTCATTTAGAAGTTGATGATTTTACCTTTCACATACAGGCCTATGAATTGATTGATATGAATTAAGGGTCAAGATTTTTTTTTTTTTCACATGAATATTCAGTTGTTCCAGAAGCATTTATTAGAAAGACCATCTGTTCATCACTTCTGCAGTACCACTTTTGTCATAAATCCACAGGTTCTTTTCTGTACTCTACTTTTATGGTTATATGTAATAGCCAACATTTACTAAACATATTACAATTCCTAATTTAAAATTTTATTCTCTCTTTTGATTGGCAGTGATTTAAAACATTTCTTGTTTTTCTTAACATCCTACTAGTTAAAATTTCTTTTTTGCCCTATTGACTTAAGAGTGAAGACATATATCAGACATACAAACGTGTTTAAAGCCTAACACAATGACACCTATACCAACTTACACAATAAAATATTACAAATAAAATTGAAACCTCTGTGTACTGATTGCCATGCATCTTTCTTCTGTTCCCCAGAGGTAACCACCAGTTTAAATTTAGTGTTTATTATTTCCATGCACTAAACAGTGTTCTCCTGGTTTTCAAATTTTATACAAATGATCTTATCCTGTATATCTTTTTTGCAACCATATTTTTCCTTCAACATTATTTGTGAGATTTATCAATATTTATAATCTAATTCATTTTCATGCTACAATATAATATTCTATTGTATAAATATGTTCCAATTTTATGTATTCTCCTATTCATGGATTTAGGTTATTTTCAATTTTTTCCTATTCTTTAATTGCTGAATTGAATGTTACTGTGCTTATTTTCTTGGACATACATTTGAGAGATTTTCTAGGAATATGTATATTAAGAATTGACAGATTGTAGGATAGCTACTTTCACAACTCTAATTTTCCCTCCTACTAAAAGTATGTGAAATTACTGATGCACCAATCTAGCAAGTACTTGATATTATATACAGTTATGATTATTTTATAATGATCTAAATAAAAGATTCAGTAGATGAGTATAGGCTTTCTATACTGCAGTTTTACTTTGTTGTATTTTTTATTTAAAGAAGAACCTACCTTTTCTCAGTTTAATTTTTTCAAAACAGATATCTTTGTTGAGCCACATGAATAAATGATCCCTTATGTTATTCCATATGCTTATTTCTTCTCTTCAGAAGTTATGATTCTGTGATAATCTCATAATTATGAAATTGTCAGTTTGTAGTTGTTCAAAAGTGGTCTGTAGTCACAAAGGACAGCATCCCCAAAGTAAAAAAAAAAAAAGATTTTCGTAATACTAAGGCATTATTTGTGCTTTACACTGCTTTGACATTTGTACAGATGGGGCCAAAGCAATGGTGAAGAAAGCTGCTAGTGTCTTTGCAAGAATCAAGGTAGTGGCACCAATCTGTAATGATTTATGTTAACATTATTGGGTTTATTTGCATTTTCAAATGAATAAATAGTTAAAACATCTTAGTTTCAGTTTCTAATACTGCAATTTCCAAAAGATGTAACCAACTCAAACTAAATTTTTCCTCTAAGAGTATAATGGATCCCTGAGACCAAAATGTTTGAGAACCACTGCACATGGTAGATTTATGAACAAGTAAATGTTTTATATGTGCTGATGGTCATCGTTGAGAAGGAAATCTTAGGTAATCTAATGCCTTTAACAGATGAATTCAGTTTATCTTCAAGCTTTATAGGAATCATAAATACATTTTCACTTGTTGGAGTTAATTTTTGTTTATAACTAGATTTTCTTTCCAAATAAAATATTTTGCAGGTGCCGACCTTAAAGAAAGAGTCAAAATGCACCCCAGTGAAGTTGGCCCTTTTGTCTCCAAAGCAAGAGCAGTGATTAATGAAATAGGTAAGCAATTTAAATTCTCTTTTTCAGCATGCTGAAGATGACCCTAAATGTCATTTTAAAAGTTATACACACTGTCTTTATATATAAGCTTTAGCCAAGATATTTATATAATTAAACAGTCATGACTTCCAGGTGATTATTTGTAAATAATACATAATATATTTAATTTGAAAAATTATACAAAATATTTTACAGTTACAGATGCCTCCTGTGTATGATAGGATGGCATAAGAAGGTATTTATCAGAAAACAGAATAATTTGGCATAAGCCTTTACTTAAATCTCTGAAGTAACTGCACACATAAATATATATTTATAGATTTGGAATTTTTTTCCTACATAAATCAGATCATACTATATACACAGTCTCTTGTGGACATTTCTTGTGGAAATTTTTGCATGGCAGAAGATAATCTTATTTTTAAATTTCCTGCTGCATAGGAATCAGTAGGATAGTCTTATCTAATATTTTAAATTATGTCTTCATTGATGAACATTTAGTTTTTTTCCTGTTATTATTTATAATAAAGCATTGAATAACAATATAACAATCTTTGAGAATATCTGTTTGTATTTATAGGGTAGATTCCTAAACATGGAATTGCAGTTTCAAGGATCATATGTTCATTTTACATTTTAATAAATCCTACTAATTATATTCCATAAAGATTATAATAATTTATATTCCTATCAATAATATGAGAGTACCTGTTTTCTCATATTACTGCCTTTGCATTTTCCCAAATGCTTGTATGATATTTTTTCTTTTCAAATTAGACTTGCCTTTCATCTTCTGTAATTTACCTTTTCACGTCCTCCATCTTCTTTTCTTTGGGATTATTTAATGATTACTTATTTATTTAAAAGACATTTTTATTAATCTTTTGTTTGTTAAATATGTTGCAGATATTGCTTCCTAATGTGCCATCCTAAGTCAATTTCAGTAACTTCAGAGTAAACTTAAATTTTTTTAGTATAGAGAGTACTAGGATCCCTTCATTAATCCTTTTCTTTTTTTCTTTGAAGATATTTTAGGCAATTCTCACACATCAGTTCTTCCCAATTTAGAATTATATTTTTAAAACAATGGGGAGAGGAACAGGGGTAGCTCAGTGGTTGAGTGCCACCTTCCCATGTATGAGGTCCCAGATTCAATCCCTGGTACCTCCTAAAACAAAAATCAATGGGGAAAAATACTCTACTGGAACTCTGATTGGGCTTTCACTAAATCTGTATAGTAATGTCCTTCAGGAAAGTTTTATAGCTTTCTTCACATTGATCTTGGTGTTGTATCTTTTTGTTTTTTTTTCGTATTTATTCCTACCTATTTTATAGCATTTGTTCTTTGAGTGGGATCCTTCCCCTCACCCCTCTCTTTTGTACTCTCATTATTGGTGGTCTGTAGAAAAGTTATTAAATTTTATGTGCTTATTTTATATAAAGCCAGTTTTATATATTCAACTCATGACTTGAATTAGTACTCCATTGTTCTTTCTCAGTTAATTTTCTTCTGTTTTCCAGATGAAAAGCTCATTATCTGTAAATAATATTTTCGTCTTTTCCTAACATTTTAATCTTACATATTTTTGGTATTTTCTCACATTGGCCAGGCCACTTGGTATCATATTCACTTGATGAAATGAGAATGCTCACCCTTATTTTTCTTTTAACTTTGATGGAGCTCTTTAATATTTTACCAGTAATGGTCAAGTGCAGGAGTTCTCTTCTTTTTTAACCTGTTAGGAGTTTGTTACTGTTTTTTTTTTTAATCAGGAATAAGTATTAGAATTAATCAAATACTTTCTTGATGTCTATCAAGAAGATCTTATAACTAACCTCATTTAGTTTTCATTATACTGAATTACATTAATAGATTTACTAATGCTAGACTGGTCTTGTGTTACTAGAATAATCAATCTTAGTGCAGCTACTGCTGGTGGTGGCTTTTCATACACACCTCTTGACTCAACGTTTTAAATTACTTTGTTATAATCATAAACGAGATTGGTGTCGTTTATTTTGTGTGTTTTCCGTTTTTGATTTGGTATTGGTTATATTGCGTTAATGAATGAGAACTCACAGAGAAATAATCTGTAAATTGAAACATTAGTAGAATTTGACCATTTCAGTGTTTTGGGGTCCTGTGTGGTTTGTTATTATTGTTTTATTGGTTTGTTTTAGGGCTAGAGTTTAAAAAATATGTCTCTGATTTCTAGAATGATTATTGGCTTAGTCACCAATTCTACCACTTTGGTTCTGAGCTGGTGTCCAGCTTAAACCTCATACTTGTCTACTGAGGTAGAGTGTGAATTTTGGTTAGAAGTTGTTCAGATTGATTGATCTTGGAAATAAAAGCCGATACTGCCAGTAATTATACAAATATGTCCAAAGGGAATGGCTAAGGCTGATTCATTTGTTAAAATTACCTTGATGTTTCTTCCAGAACCTCTTTTTATTTAATGACTTAGAATTTGGAATTTTTCCTGGACTTTTTACATGAAGAACTCTTCCTACCTTTGCAGTAGCCTTTTCTTTTCTTTGATTGTAGCAGCAGCTTCCCTTTTCTGGGTCCTGATTTTTTTTTTTTCTTTCCACATATTCCTCAATCTTTGTTCATGATACTTTTCATTACAACATTACAAAGGATTTGGAAATTTTAAGATATCTTCTAAGATGATTCATTGAGATTTTGAGATGCAGGTAGAAACTAAGCATGCTTAGTCTGTCATGATCTAATCTGCTCCTATCTTAAATAAGAGTCAGGCAAACTTTTTCTTAAGGGGCAAACAGTAAGTTATTTTAGGCTTTGCAGGGCCCTGTGATCCCTGTTGCAGCTACTCAACTCTGCCAGTAGTGCAAAAGCAGCCCTGGGCAGTATGTAAATAGATATGCCTGGCTGTGTGCAGTTAAACTGTACTTTGTGCCCTGAAATTTCAGTTTCCTATAATTTTCACTATCTTATGAAATATTCTTCTTTTGAATTTTTTTTTCAGCCATTTAAAAATGTAAAAACCGGTCTTAGTTGAGTTCTACTAAAATAAATGCTGGGTTAGATTTTGCCTGCGGGCCATAGTTTACCAACTTCTGTTTTAAACTATAGGCTTTCTATAGAGAATATGACTATAGTGATTTGTGTTTTTGTTTTCTTATCATTTTACTGGTATGGTAGTACTTTCTACTCTCTCTCTCTCTCTCTCTCTCTCTCTCTCTCTCTCTCTCTATATATATATATATATATATATATATGGCCCTCTTACATGTGAAGCAGGCACTCAGCCACTGAGCTACACCTCTTCCCCTCCAGCCTTTTTAGAGACCAGGTGTAATTTTGAAATGCAGAGTATTTTGCCTAGAAAACTTGGGAATCTTATTCTTCTGTTTACCTTTTTTTTTTTTTTTTTTAATTTTATTCAAACAGTTCTCTTCGCAGTTTGCTTTATAGGAGGTTTGTGTCATTTATTTCCATTTTTCTTCTTGTGAGTTTGTATCGTTAAATTATTTGGGGGCTGTAGAGGACTAACAAATTATTGATATATGTACATTATTTATTTTTTTTAAATGAAGTAATACAGAATGACTTATAAGGGAAAGCAACAGTTCCTCTTACTCTAGAGGCAACACTTCATTTTTTTATTTCTTAAAGCTTCTCATGATTGATTACTTTCATATTTCTGCATAATATGCTAATACTGCTTTGTCTTGATTGATCAACTTTAGAAATGTGTTTTGATTATCTGCTGTGTTGAATGAAGGTTTAGTTCACTTAACCACCCTTCTAGAGGATAATTTTATTATTCTGTGTGATGGGTTACTTTATTGGTTATAGTTATAATTGTAAATTGCACTATATATAGTGGCTTTTTTTTTTTTTCTTTAAGAAGAAAAAAAGCCTGGAATTGATACTTAACAGGGAAAAAATAGAGGCTAGAAGATGTTTGGGATCAGTAAAGAAAGAGTGTATTCATTCTTCAGTTTCTATTATATATACAGCCTTTTTTGATTTCCCTTTTTGTAAGATGGGCTATTGGGAACCCACCATGCTGTAGCTTTCCTTCTTGCCTTCAACTATCTGGCTTCTCTCAGCTCTGCTTTTACTGTTTATGTCAAAATTGATAACTGTTTTCCCTTTATAATCATAATTAAGTCCTCTGGACTTTGTGGATTGATTCAAAGTTGTAGTAAATGTGTTTATTATCACTACAATAAACTATATAAATATTGTTTATAGCTGAGCCAACTAATATACTGTGATTAAATCTCCTTTCAAGTTGCAGTGAAAAGTAGGAAATGTAGTGGCATCTTACTTAAATGAGACTGTACATGTGGATTTTAATTTCTTATATTCCACATGACATTTTGGCCCACCTCATGTTTGGCCCACCTCATGTTTGGCCCATGCCTTTCTTGTAGTTTGCTTTTCCTTAAATTTCTGGTTATCTTTCTTATTTCTTTATTCTAGAAAGCATAGTCTTTCTTATTTTATTTCACATGTTTTCTAACTTCTTTATTATTCTCTATTTGGAATCAATTCTAACCTTCTATTCTTTCATTCAATCTATCTATGTAATTAATCTGTCCTGTCTATCCTGTCTTATCTTATTTCCACTGACATCCAGTTCTAATTTGGACAATTTGCTTCATATTTGGCTCAGGCCTTTTTATTTGCTTTTGCTTTTCCTGGGGATTTTCAGATTTTAGGGCCTTTGTAACTAGGGAGCTTAAGATAATTGCACCTAGAGTTTACGTATTCTTGGAAAATTCAAGGAATAGGAATGGAGCATAAAACTTCCAAGTGACCAGGGGGTTGAGGGTAGAAATAAGAAAACAAAAACCAAAAAAATGTTCATTTAATCTTAAAAAAGGAGAGAGTAAAAAGAAGTATAACATACTTAGGATAAATTACAATCAAATAGTAAGATGTTGAAATAAGTCTAATAATTATAATTAATATCAGTTGATTAAACCTGCTGTTGAAAGACACAGGTGTTCAGATTGGATTAAAAAGCAAATCAGGTGTATGTTGCTAGTAATAGCCATATCTTGTGTAGCTTTTTTTTTTTTCTTTCTTTTTTTAACCAGGAGATTGCTAACCAAAAGAAAGGGTACATCAGTATTGATACCAGGCAAAATGCCCTTTAAGAGAAAAAGCATTATTAGTGAGGGAGACAATCACTATTGATGATAAGAGGTTCAATTTTTCAGAAAGATGTAATTCTGAATTTGTATGTAGAAAGTCTCAAAATAAAAGTTGCAAGATATGCAAGTATAAAATTGATGAAACTATAAAGATAGTTTGGAAATTGACAAAACTGTAAAGATAATTTGACAAATCCTCCCTTGTTGTGGAAAATTTCAACCATTGCATTTTATCATGAATTCAAAAAGGTGAAAGTTAGTTAAAATAAAGATTTGAACTTCATGGTTATCAACTTTGATTTTTTTTAGGTCCTTCCCCCAAATTAGAGATGTGTTCTTCTCATTAATGCATGAAATGTTTTAAAAAGTATGCTGGGCCAAAAGCCTCTGTTAAATTTCAGAAGACCAATATGTATATCAGCTATAGCTATATGTATACATACATGTATACATATAGCTATGCCTATTCATACACCTCTGTACTTATACCTATACCTATATCTGTACCTGAACATACATACACACATGTTGAGAGAGGCTTGAAAAACATATATTGGTGCATTTAAAAAGAACTTCTCAAGAACTTATGGGTCAAGGAAAAAACTATATTGGAAATATACTAAGACTGAAATGATGAAAATATTCAATGTCTCAATTTATGGGATTTGGCTAAAGTGGTACTTTCAGGGAAATTCATAACCTTAAATGCATATATTAGCAAGGGAAAAAGACTGAAAATAAATAGCTAAACATTTACCTTAAAAGGTTATAAAAAGAAAAATTAATAAATCCGAAGAAAGTAGAAGGAAGGCATATAATAAAAGTATCAGAAGTTAGTGAAGTTGAATATGGAGATGCAGTAGAGAGGATCAACACAAGGCCAGACCTGAACAGGTGTATAAAGAGAATAAACTTAATAAATATTACAAATTCTATAAATACAGCAGAAGTTACAAAGATAATAAGAAAGTACCAGGAAAAACTTTATGCTAATAAGCATGAAATTTCAGTCTCAAGAAGAATTCATAGACTGGAATAGTCCTATAACTTCTGAAGAAATTGAATCAGAAGTTAAGTATTTTTTTCACAGAGAAAGCACCAGGCCCAGTTGTTTTTACATGTTAGTGATGTACATTCTAGATGTTTTACCTAACCTGTAATGAATACATCATTGCAATCTTATACAAACTGTTCCAGAGAATAGAATAGCAAGGGTACACTCCCAAACTCATTATTTCAGACTTGTATTACCTTCATACCAAACTCTGACAAAAACAATGGAAGAAAAGAATAATAGGGGCCAGATTCCCTTATGGGCATAGATGAAATCCGGTAGCTTGTTAAAAAAAAGACCAACTTGGGTTTTCCCAGGAAGGCAAGAGTGGTTTCTATTAAAAATCCTTACATTTATTCATGACACTTGCCAATTAAAGTAAAATCATGCGATTATCTCAATAGACTGAGAAAGAACATTGGAGAAATGTCAACATCTAATCATGGAAAACGCTTTCAGCAAAGTTGGAAAAGAAGAAAACCCTTAGCCTGATGAGAAGGGTATCTGTTTCTTAGTGGTAAAATGTTAGAAGCAGTTTTCTAAAATTGGAAAGAAGTCAAGAAGCCTATTATTACCAACTCTGTTCAACATTGTCCTATAAGTCCTATCCTGTGGAAAGATAGGAAATAGAAATAAAAGAAAGAAGCACTGTAGAGGAAGAAATAACACTCTTCTCAAGTGGTATGAGTGTCTCCATGAAAAGCTGAAAAGGTCTACATATTATTAGAAATAATAAGTGTGTGACACGAGGGCTGGGCATAAGATCCATATAACATATAATAGTTGTATTTCTTTATACCAGCAAGAGACAAGAGATATCATTCCAGAGAAGATACCATTGACAGTAAGGACAAAAAATATAATGGATCTAGGAATATATGTAATATATGGAAGATTATGAAACTTTATTTTAAGACATTAAAGAAGAGTTAAATGGAGACACAGCCTCATGAATAGGAAGATTTAGTGTCAAGAAGATGATTTTCACATGATGTACAGATTCAATGTAATTACACTTATATTCTTAGCATTAATTTTTTTGAGGAACTTGAGCAAAAAAAAAAGAAAATCCCCCATATAGCCAGACACTCCTAAAGAAGAAGAAAATTTGGGGCCTTTTCCTATCAGTTCTCAAGACAATTAAAAGCTGTAGAAATTAAGATGGTATATTATAGGCTTTGGGATTGGTAAATGGACCAAGAAACAAACCCATAGGTGAACTGATACAACACACGAGGCATTGCAGATCTCTGGGGAATGGCAAAGACTTTTAGTACGTTGAGAAGATGAAACTAAAACTTTTATGATCTTTAAGGAGTGAAGAATTTCTTAAAACACAAAATGCAGTACGCAAAAGGAGAGATTGATAAATTCTACCAAATTAATATTAAATCCGTCTGTTCATTTAAAGACACTATAAAGGAAGTAGAAAGAAAATCCCCAAACTGGGAGAAAATCCTTGAAACACATAGCTGACGAAGGATTCATGTATATGAATAGGTATATACACACATCCTAGAACTCAGTAAGAAAAGACAACACAACACAAAAACATGTTTCACATGAGGGTGAGGAATGGGAAGTAAACATGTGAAAAGATGATCAGTCTTACTAGTAATCATAGAAATGCCAAGTAAGACCACAATGGTATGCTGTTTTTTATCTAACAGATTAGGCCAAAATTCTGAATCCTGATAATATCAAGGGTTTGTACATTTCTAATGGGAATGTAAATTGGTTTAACCTCTTTGAAAAACAATTTGACATTGTTTTAGAAAGTTGAAAAGTCAGTAGTTTACTTTTTAGACTTAGAGATTTACCTAGAGGGGTGACTTTAAGACTTTTTATTAGACCTATAGTAAATATGTTTTACAGTTTTGCCCAGTAAACACATATGGGTGGGTAGCAAACAAAGGTTCATGAAATAATGTTCTTTCATTGGCACTGCCTTTTGCTATTTTCTGTTCTATTACATTTAAAAAAAAAAAAAAAAAAACCCTGTCTTTGACCTACTAATGGATGGGTTACACTTGGAGTTTGAAAATATGCTATTTTATAGAAATATTTCCACATATGTCTTGGGGAAACTTTTATCAAGAACAAGAAAAAGGGGAAGCGGGAGTGGCTCAGTCGATAGAGCCCCCGTTTACCATATGGGAGGCCCTGGGTTCGCTTCCCGGGGCCTCCTTGTGAGGGCAGGCCGGCCCGCGCAGCCTAGCCCTCACAACAGGAAGCGGGTGTGGCTCAACCAATAGAGCCCCCGTTTACCATGTGTGAGGCCCCGGGTTCGCTTCCCGGGGCCTCCTTGTGAGGGCAGGCCAGCCCGCGTGGCGCAAGGGGCTGATGCAGCGGGACCTCACAGCAAGGGGAAGATAAGCAGACACGGAGAAGACACACAGCGAATGGACACAGCAGGCACAAGCAGCAAGGGGGGGATAAATAAATAAATAAATAAATCTTTAAAAAAAAAACAAAAAACAAGAAAAAGACTTTATAATAGCAATATTGTTAATAGCAAAAAGCTGAAAATAACCAAATTTCAACTACAAGAGAATGGATAAATGTACAAATGTCTGTTTGTACAATGAGTAGTAGAGAGCATTGCAAATAAATAAGTAACATACATATGTAACAACCTGGATACATCTTTGAAACATGATTTTGAATTAAAAGCATTACAATAACATTTTCATAAAACTACATGCAAAACTGTTTACAGTTTAGTGATACATAAATGTGTATGTATCATATACATGGGAAAAAATATGGGAATGATTAACATATCATTCATGATGGTGGTTCCCTTTGGTTTGGGAAGGCAGGTGAAAGAATAGATGAAGGGCACATAGGTAGACCTAGTTCTTCCTTTGGTGATTTTATGGTAGTTGTTAAAATTCCTTACATACATATGCTACATCTATTCTTTATATGCACTGAATTAGGTGGAGGGAGATCCTGCCCTGTACTCAAGGAATGCTTCCCATGCAGACCTTCAAGTGATTAAAACCCCTGGCCTTGGGCTGCTGAAGCCAGCTCATATGGACTCAAGACTGCTGAGTTTTCAGAAATTTCGCATGGCAGTTGTTCAACAGTTGGCAGCTTGAAATCAGCCATTGTAGGAGTATCAGTAATGGGGCAAATCAGGACACAGGCCTGCCTGTTCGGTACCACCTCTCTCTTTTATTGCCTGTCATATTTACATCCTCCACTACCCAAGGTTCTCTCTCTGTGGTATTGAAGGTCACGTGGGCTTTCTTCCCAGCTCGGCCTGTCTTTAATGAGAGAAACTTTAAGGAGCTTAAAAGTACTAGACTTATTTGATAGTTATTCTATTTTGTAAGAATAGAGATAGAAGTTCTCTTTTTCATTCAGAGTCACTAAATTCCTTACTTTAGTGTTCCTAGTTTCTTAGAAACTCTTTTTAAAAGTTATTCTAAAATCCTAGCACAAAATTCAGTTCCTTTTGCTCTTTTTCAAAGAAAAGTCACATGATCTTTTTGTGATGTTGTATTCTAACCAAATGGTACATTCTCAGATTTCTAAAAGGTTAATCATTATTACAGCTTCCTCCCCTCATCAATCATGGAATGTCTTGGTTGAAAACAATAATCTGAATATGTCAAAATATTCAGCATTGACAAGGATATCCAGACACAAAATTATCAGGCTTTGGTAACAGCGGTTGTTCCCTAACTTTACTATCCCTTCTAGAGCTTCGACAAGACACCTGCCTAGTTGGGACCAATATTGTGCAAGTTAGGAGACATTCATTACCCTATTGATGGCTATTCTTGTCTTTAGTAGGGATTTAAGATAGGTGAATTTCATGAAGAGCTAGCAAACATTTGTAGAATTCCCATAAGTAGAAACTCTGAAGAGGCAGGCCTCATTCTCTCAAGTTGAGGCATCAAAGAATTGCTACCTAATGATAAGGAAATATTTAAAATACGTTATCACTAGAATTTTAGATAGCAGAATCTAGTGTGATGCAGATAATTTTTTTTTTTAATGATCTTTCACTGTAATCCTTTAAAATGCCAGGCATTTCCAGCTTCCTTTTCCTTTCTCTGATAAAATAAAATTATAAAGATTTTAATTTAGTTGTGTAAGTGCAAAGCTGAATTTGCTTTGAAATATAGGTAATTATATTAAAAGTGACACATTACAAAATTCATCTATTTAACAAACATCTCTTTTCTTAAGATTTTGTTATACTCTAAAGTTTAATGAAAGGAAATACTTTAATTTTGACAGTTTTCAAATTTTCTAGCTTTCCTTCATGTGATTAAAAAGCTGTATGTGTTTTTTCTGTCAGGAAAAAAAAACTTTCTTTCTGGGTCATATACATAGAACATATTTTTGTATATACTTTTAAATTTTAGAATTGGGACACAGTTGAAGGGATTAAAAGGCTCAGCAACACAAAATAAGTCACTAACAATTAAAAATCAAAACAAAACGCCACTGTATAATAGAAGCACACCTATCAGATTTCTGTCTTGGCCACTCTTTTGCAGAGTTTAACTTTTGGAATTGGATCTTTTCCTGCCCTAACCTGGCCATCTTTGTACAAGGCAGCATTCTGTAGTGTTTTGGTGACTGCATGATCTTTCTGTCATCTTTATCTTAAGCTTAATATTACACTGTATTTCATAAAGCAAAGTTGTTCTTATGTTATCACAAGATCTGTTCAGCTTAACTTTCTTTCTCCATGGTATTGGCATCGGTTATTAGGTTGTAGAAAAGTTATATTTTATACATTATTGAAATGTAGTGAACTTCTGTGAATTGTTTAGGTATAAGTTTATTGAGTCATAGCATTTTAAAATTACTTTATGTGGAGTCAGAAGATGCAGATTCTTGTGTGAACTCTACCATTTGTAGGTGCCTGACCTTGAGCAAATTTCTTTTGAGCCTTTACCTTGTTTGAGTTTCATTTGGTCACAATCAGGTTCACAGCGATCCCTTTTTACAGACTTTTAATGTGCTAAATTAAAAGCTCCACGATATATTTTATATATATATTTTAAATAAATAAATATATATATATTTCATGTCATACTGGTCTTTTCCAAGACACTTCATATAGAAATCACTCAATAAATGGTTGGTGAATAGAAAATGAATATATCCTAAATGATGCAGGAAGAAGACAACTTGTACTCCACCATCCATTAGGTCTTAGAAGTGTGCATATTCACTCTACCTGAAACCTGTGGTGTAGTCAATTCTAGTGGGCTTCCAGATGCCCTCTAAGCCTTTGCTGCCAACTAACCAGTGATCTCTGCATCCGATTCAAACCTAAGGGGCCTCTGTTTATAGTCATGCTTCCTGTCACTGCCTTTGCTTACTTTTCATCTGTCCTTGCTCCCCTTCTCATTAGTTGGTTTAGTCCTCTGCCTTGAGTATTTCCTTTCTGTTTTGCTCTGTTACCCTCTGGAGTATTCTAGTACCTCCTAGGATTGGGATCATCTTGGAATCCTGATGATTGTTCTAATATCCCACCTGTCTCACAACTAGCTTTCCTTCTCTTGATCGGCACATTAATTTTCATATCTACCTCTTGTTGTAAGATCCACGACTGTTTTTGTATCCATCTGTACCTAGTGTCTAGCATTATAACCAGCACATGGTAGGTAGTCATTTGCAAAAGTGAATTGCCTGGGATCCTGTTGGGTTTAGACACATGAGCCAAATCCTACAGATTTCCTCTCATCTTCAGATTGGACGTTCTCTTGGAATCCCTTTCTGTCTGCCTTTACCTAAAATTGCAAGGATTGTGCTTGAACTTTTCCTGAGTTGGATTCTTTCTTTTCCACCTCAGCTTCAGTTTGCTCCTGGGATGTAAGTGAGGATGATAGACTGACCATGGATGGCTGGTTTGTTTGTTGTGATAGTAAATTGTGATCATTTCTCCTTTGCTGGAGTGGGTTGGGAGGTATGATCAATTCAGTTTTGATATCTGAAGGTACTTGTGCCTACTAGACATTCAAGTGGAAATGTCAAGGAGGCAGCTAGATATGAGGTTGGTGTTCAGGCAAGTAGTCCAGGCTCAAGATATAAATTTGGAAAACATCAGCATGTAGATACTGTGTAAAACCTTGAGACTGGAAGAGACCTGGGGAATTACCGTAGGGAGAAAAAAGTTTGAGGACCCTAATGTGTCATAGTGGTTTAGAGATGGGGTGAAGAAGAACAACCAGGAAAGGAGACCAAAAAGATCAGCCAGGGTACCTGGGAGATAGGAGGAAACTGTTCCGAAAACCAAGTGAAGAAGTGTTTCAAGGAGGAGGAGGTGGGTATGATCAAATGCTTTTGACAGATCAGTTAAGATGAGCATTAAGATTTGACTCCTGGAATTTGCAATATGGTGGTTATTGGTGATGTTAGCAAGCGCCTTTTGGAGAGGAATTTTGGGCTATGGGTATCTGCTTCCTTGGCTGGCAAAGGATTAAAAGCTCCGTTCTTTGGGCAATTTGGGGAGGCCTCTAGTCTGTTGGTCTTTTTGCCATCAGTCCATTTAGAAGTAGCAAGTTCTCTGAAACTTTACCCTTGTTGTAGATCAATACTTCCTATGATTTGGTTTCTTGTAAACTAAAAATGAGATAGTATTGGACAGTTTTTCCTCAAAAATATGTATATACATTTCTGTGAAGCATAACATTTAGTTTATGTTGATTTTGTAATAGTCTCTGATGTAAGAGTCAAAATCTTTGAATATGAATAAAGCATGAATAATTATCAAAGTTCAAAGTATAGTATTTGTCATTTAACACATTCAGTCATTATATTCTTTTTAATTACATTAAATGTTAAACTAAGAGACATGCTTACAAAGGTATAAATCCATTTAGAACTCTTCCTAGTCCCCATATTAAGATCTAGAGATTCTTGAGTAATTATTTCAAAAAAGAGCACACATGATTTCCAAGTATATGTCTTTTAAGTATTCTGTTTCATTTAGAGGCATATGATATGTATCCACAAAAAGCCAGAGATGCTTGTTTTTTAAACTTCTATGGTTTCCACCATTTTATATAGATCTTACAGCTTTTTCAGATACTTCATTTTTGTTTTTACTTTAACTGAAATAAAGCATAGCTTATTCTGAAAATAATTAGTATCACAGTAATTTTTGTAACACAGCTTCAGAGAATAGATACTTGTTAGATTTTCTTTGTCATTGCCTAAATGATTTTTGATTTTCATTTTCGATGAAACTGTGTTAAGAGTTGCTTAATAAAAAATATTTTTAAGGTTTGCATGATAGCTTATTAGTTTGCCAAGTTGACCTGAAATGTTTATGTTCACTATGCTGTTTTTGTTTGTTTGAGGGTCTTGTAGATTTATTAAAAAAAAAAAAATTGGTATAGTTAAATTGGATACAATTTGCAGAATTGTTTGATTAAATACTCTTATTAACCATCTTTATTAGTTTTGCAAGTTGTGACTTAACAGACCTTAATTTTTGTTTTCTTTATCCTCTGGCCAAGAATGATGGAAAATGAAAACAAGTATTTAGGAGTCAGTTGTTTTTCCTTAGAAATTGTTAATATCCCTCTCCTATTGAATCATAATTCAGTATTGAGTTACACTTCACAGTTTACAATTTATGATCACTCTCCTCCCTTTTTTAGAATTGTATTGTCTTTGTATTTTTTAGAATTGCATTGTCTTTGCTGACTTTCATTGGATGTTAATCACATTATGACTTTTGCCTGTTTTTGTGAAAACTGTATTGTTTTTATGCTACATATAGCAGGAGTTTATGTACTGAGCTCTGTCACTTACTCCAAAATATTAGCCTGGAATATTTAGAATTTGCAAGACCAGAAAAGAAATGTATTCTTGTTTGGCTTTTCTCTGTTTCTATATTTTTAATTCCATAAGGAATACCTGAATATATGTGTATTTTAAAAATTTAAAACTCTTTTTGTAGCAACTTTATCCCGTTCTATTTCTCTTCTGTATAAGTAATTATTGCTAATATGCTAATTTAATGTGTATTTTTAAACCTTTTTTGGCTTTTACATGAGTATATATATTTTGTATACATTGGCATGTAGACTAGGTACAAACATTTGTGTGAAAATAATCACATAAGCAGGTGTTCTATTTCTTGTTTCATTTTTGGAAATTTATAACTTTCTTCAAATTTATCCATTTTCATCAAGTTTCAAATGTATTAGTATAAAGTAATTCATATTCTGTAGGGTCAACAATTATGGCCCCTCTTTCATTCTTGATATTGTTTATTTGCATCGTTTTCCCCCTTGATCAGTCTTATCAGAGCCTTATCAGTTTTATTAGACATTTTGAAAAATCAAGTTTGGGCTTTGATCGTCACTGTTTTTTAAAATATTTTATTACTTCTTCTGATTTTTATTAATTCTTTCTTTGGGTTTAATTTATTGCTTTATTTTAAACTCATTAAGATAGATGTTTCTATCAATTATTTTCTGCCAGCTAGGCATACATTAGACATTCTTTGTGTCCTTATATCTCTACCTTTTTTTTATATTTTCCATTGGTTTGTATCTCCTTACTGTTCACTGAATAGTTTTTTCTCACCTATCTTCAGATCACTAATTTTCTCATTAGGTATATCTGATTTGTTGCAAATCACAAACATTGAGTTTGTAATTTCATTTTAAAAAAATTTTCAGTTCTCTTTGGTTCTTTTGCAAATCTCTTAAGTTACTTTTATTGTTTACCATTTCCTGCTTGATTTCATTTCTTTATTATAGAATTTTTCAATTTTGTACGGATCTTTTTGTCTTTATTGTTCTTTCTACTGCTTCTTACCATATCTTGTTTCCTTCTGTACCTGGTTATCTTTTGACTGTGTTATAGATATTGCATTTGAAAATTTATTTCTGGGAGTAATTTGGAGTCTATTTTCTTTTTAATATTTCATAAATTTCTTCTGTGTCTTTCTATGGATATATAATAATATATTTAACTATTTCTATTTGTAATAAATAGAAATCTCCCTTCCCTCTCAGGTTCTTAATAAATTAAAAAATAAAAAGTGAAATAGATGAAAAAAGGCAAATTATTTTTATTATTGAAAGTAGCTAAGTTATGGCTTTAGATCTGTTGAACAAGTAGATTTGCTTCTATGGATCTCCAGATTTACGCCAGCTTATCCCAGCCACAGCTGCACTCGACTGGGGCGGGCTGTCTACTGCAGCAGTTGACCCAAAGCCAGCATTTTGTAACTCACAGTGCACCTTTTACATGAGCATGGAGGAGATCCTCTGTTCTTGGATCCAGAAGAAGGAAGAAGGTATAGCTGAGTCAAGGATACTCACAGTGTACCTTTTACATGAGCATGGGGGAGATCCTCTGTTCTTGGATCCAGAAGAAGGAAGAAGGTATAGCTGAGTCAAGGATACCCATTCATTCATTCTTAAATTGGCCAATCAGATAAGTAAATAATCCAGTGGAGTTGAAAAAACGAGGCGCCACAGTTTTAGCAGATGGGGCCCACGTCTGTAATGCTATACATACTACATACTTAGCAATTATGTACGCTGGGCATGATCTAGTTGTGAAAGTGGCCTTCTTAGAAAGAGAGCACTTCTGGAGGCCAGTGGTTGGGATCAGCCTGCATCTCTGTTGACTTGATCCTCCCCTGCTGAGCCAGCTCTCTGCTAAGCTAAGAGGAAGAAAGTGGACCTCCACACTATCCGTATTTGCTGTGGATTAGTTTTTGTTGTTCTTGTTTATTTGTTGTTACATTGGTCAGAGAACAGCCATGACATTTGTATGGTTTTGAATTTATTGTTTATTGTGTTTTTGCTTTATGGGTGATACTGCTGTGTTAATTGGGCCATAGATATTTATCACTGCTCGATCTTTGTTGTGGATTACTTTATTATTATGCCTTATAAAGTGCCTTTCTTTGCCCAGTTAATGCTTTTGCCCTGACAGTGCCCTTGTTTGATAAGATTGTGAGGTGTTCTGTGTTTGTTTTTATTTATATTTGATTGAGGTACTATACCCATCCTTTTACTTTTTAAAAAAATTTTCTAATTTAAGTATACTCTAAAGTTCTGGTTGTAGTTGGATTTTGCCTTGTAATTCAGTCAGTCTTTTTGTTACTGGATGAATATAGTTCATTTATATTCATATTTTAATATAAAATTTTTATTAGAGAAGTTGTAGGTTTATAGAAGTATCACCCAGAAGCACACATTGTTCCCATAGCCCCCCTCCCCCCATTATTAACACCTTGCATTAGTGCAGTCCTTTGTTATAATTGGTGAAAGAGTATTATAATTGCACTATTAACTGTAGTCCATAGTTTACACTAGGGTTTACTGTGTTATACAGTCCTGTGTTGTTGTTTTTTAATATTTTATTTCCATTACCATATATACAACCTAAATTTTCCACTAATGGACACAACCAAATATATAATACATTCACAATGTTGTGCTACCATCAGCCCAAATGGCAGCTCTGTACCAACTAAGCATTAACTTCTCCTTACCTCCCTCCACATGGCCCCTGGTAGCTTGTCTTCTAGTCTCTGACTCTCATATTGGCTTTTCTAAGTATCATCTGCATGTATTTCGCAGTGTTGGTGTTAGGTCTGTCATGATCACAGCTCTTGCTGCATTCTTGTCAGCCTCATTATTATCACTGTGGATCAGCGTGGTATCCTGTTGAGATGGGGGGTTGTCAGCTTCTCCGTGGATCATCTTAGGATCTAGGATTTCTCAAATTTTACTATGCGCATCTTGTTAAAATGCAGATCCTGGTTTAGTAGCTTTGGAGTTCTGTGTTCCTAGCGGGCTCCCAGGTAAGGTGCTGGTCTACTGGGCGCACTTTGAACACTGAGGGCACAGGTTTGAGTCACCGCAGCTTCATTTGTCAGGCCATGGAGCATTTTAAGTGCCAGGAGCTGTATTAAACCCCTTTACCAGGTAACCTACACCTGGAACAGCAGTCCACAGTTGAAGTCACTGCTCAATTAAAATGTAATCTTTCATTTGTCTTTTGTGTTGCTAAAACAAAGGAACTGAGTGGGACTGTACTAGGACTTACCCCACCACATATCATCTCAGCATTTTCCCCACGGGGCCTTTATTTGATTTGGAGTTTGATAAGAAGGGCTCTGGTGGTAGAGCCTACTAAAGTAGGCCCTTCCTATTTTAATAACTTATTCGGTCAGAAACTGGGCACGGTGGCACAGTGTGGGTTTGCTATTTCCCAGGGCAAATGCAGGTCAGAGCTCTAGTGCAGTCAGCCACCTTATACTATGCTCCTGGCCCCTGAGTTTCTCGTCTCATGCTGTGCTCCTGGCCCCTGAGTTTCTGCCGGCTGGGCGAGTGAATTGTGATGTTGTTCTAGGTCTCCAGTAAGCTCTTAACACTTCCTGAAGGGTCTCTGTGTTCTCTTTTTCTTCAGGTCCCTTTTCTTCCCTTAGGGGAAGACTAGGCAAATGGCTCATGAGGCTGAATCTTCAGGGGCCTCTGGGTCTGGGACATGAGAATTGGTAACGGATAGTGATTTGAGGAGGAAGGCCCTGGAGCAGACCACTGGTATTCAGATTGTAGCACTACCAGGCAACTCACTGTGACTCTCTGGGCCTCTATGTCCTCATCTATAAAAGAAGGTAGTAAGAGGCCTTCTGTCATAATAGTGATAAGAGACTTAAGTAATGTTTGTACAGTTCTGAGGCAGTAGCTGGTATGTACTAAACACTATATATATATATTTGTTAGACACATAGGTACCTAGGTAGGAAGGTAGAAAGGTGGGAAGGCAGGTGGGTAAGTGGTAGGCTTAGAAAAATTAAGGATCTTTTCTCAGCTCTCATGGTGGTCGTGGCTGCAGATTTGATCCGGGATGTGACATCTGGACTCCCTGCCATTGCATTCTGCTGCTTCCCCTAACACATTCTGCATGGTGCCTGGAATATATTTATTTGTTGAAGCAGTGACTGAACTTAGTACTTTGCCAGCTTGCTAATTTGTAGAGCCTTGAAGTGTCAGCATAGGCATGGCACACTGCTTTACTACTGGTGAACTCAAATGAATTAGACTTTGTCTCTCTTGTTCTGGCTTGGTTATTGTCAGTAATAAAAATGAGGTAGTGAATAAGTTGATGTATTGTTACATTATTGACTTCCAATTATAATAGGGAATAGGTTTTTTCAATAACTGAGTGTGCTTTTTTATTTTATTACAGTATAACTATTCTTATTGTGGTTGACTTAAGAAGGTCACCACCTGTTTTATGTCATCAAATTGTTTTATAAATGGTATACCAGGTTGTTGAAAAGTTACTGAAGGAGAGAGTGTCTTGGTGTGGTATTGTAATAATATCCTGCTTCATTTTCCAAATAGACTTTTACAAGTTTTAGATGCCCCTGTACTGTTAAGAATTAAAGAAGATGCCCTTTGCCTTAGTCATTCAGTATAAAATGAGGAACACGGCAGCAAGGTTGGCCTCGTGTTTCTGTAGCTCATGTTCTTATTTGCAATACTGACAACATCCGGAAGAAGCCTGGCCCTGTTCCTCTTTGCCACAGGCCTTTGGTTTCACTTGAAGAGGAGATTACTTATTTCATTGTCCTTTTGCTAAGCATTTTTCTCTCTATCCTGGGACAAATTTATTTTTCTAGTATTTTTCTTTCTCTTTTTTTGTATGAATGGATACAACCTGAAAAGAGGGTGAGGAGACTGTAATAATGCACGTGGGAGGGGATGCCATTTGTTCTTGACATAAAAGAAATAAAGATGAACTTACCTGTAAGGAATCTTGCTGTTCACCTGTCAGATTCTCAACACTACAACGTGTGAAGTTTCTCCACTCAGGCTGAAATCGAGGTGCCCCATGTATGAAATCGAGGTGCCCCATGTAGGATCCTTTTACCTGAAGGTCTGTGGAGCCTGATTTCTCACCCTGGGGAGCTTGTCTTCCATCTGCAGGCCCCCAGCCCTCTCGCGGGTGGAGTGTGCTATGCCTAGGGCTCCGGGAGAGGCCTGCAGGCTTTTGGTAGCACTGTTGTGTGTTTTTGTGTCTCCTTTGAGACTGGATGTACATTAAGCCGAAGTCAACTTTTAGCTGAAATTAGGGATAACATGGAATTCATTTATAATTGTCAGTTAACCTTGAGTTGATTTCTTTTCTTCTTGAATGCTGTCATTAAAGTCAGATTTCCAGTGTACTATAAGGAGCTCTTTTCTGTTGAAATATTTGATTTTTCTATTTTGCATAAGAACATTGTTAGCAAAATCAAAGAAAAAAATCATGACTGACACTGTCAGTTTTTCTGGATAATCGTATTTATATTTTTCTAGAAGCACACTGATAAATTTATGTCCATTATATGTTATATTTGTTTGAGAACAGAATGTAGATACTTAGATTTCCTCCCCATGCTTATTACCATCTGACTCCAGATACTTGAGGCAGTGTGATGTCCTCTTGCATACTGCTCTAAGGGTATACACGCCTTCCTTGGGGCACGTTTTTTTCCCCTTCCCCTTAAAATAGCAAAACTGTTTAATTGTTTGCTTTTGCTTTATTGTATTTTTAGGAGCATTTGAAAGAGGTATTATCTTATTTGTCATACCTGGCTCATTTCCTGGTACTAAACTCAAAATAGCATCTAATCCTGTTGGGCGCATGACAGATTGAGTCATGATTTCTTTGTATTGCTGTTGGGAATGGATATTGCTCATTGGGTTTGCAGTTATTTCATTCGGTTATCGTCTTATACAGCTGCCATTTTAATATTCCTTCACTTTTTAAAAGTAACAATCTACCTTTCTAAAGGTATCTTTTTATTGATTTTCCTCTAAGATTATTAAGAGCCACCAAGTAGGAAAAACACTAGATGAAAAAACAAGCATATTAGATAACTGTGAAACTAGTATGTGCTTTGAGATGATATGTATTTTCCTGGAAAAGATTTACTAAGATAAACATCTTTTTAGGGAAAAATTTGTATTATATGTAGACTTAAAATTTATAATATAATAAATAGCTAATATTTAATTACCTATTGAATACCAATACAGCTGTTCTGCTTAAATAATTTAGAATTAATTTTATTAATTAATATTTGAAAGTTCCAAGTAGTTAATCTATTTAATGATTTGAGAATGTTAGTATTTTATTTCCTTCATTCTTTTTGCATAAATTCTTATACTTTTGCATTATATTTTGTATAAGCTGTAATATTAAAAACTTGTATTCCCTTGAGAAATTTAACTTCTGAGGTTCTTGACTGTTAAATTTAAAAATAATTTTCATTAATTCCAAAAAGTATACTGGGTAAGTATTATATTCTCCAACTTCAGAATTAAGAAACCTGAGCATAGGCTGATTCAGGGCAGAATAAGTGGGAATACACTGTTCTGCTGCATGTCAGCGCTCCCCTACCTCCCCCTGTTTTCCAGGTCAGCACCATTATACTTGCTTAATTTTTCCTAATCTTCTTCTACTGCACCATATCAACCATACTCTCAAGGTTGTGTGGAACCTGAAACCTGCCTACTGAATGCACTCTTCTCCCCCTCCCATCATTTCATTTTATTAACATAGTTTCTCACTGTACCTCTCACAGTGAGAGACGGGGCTTATTCACTAATCTGTTTCATTTAAGGTGCTTTTTTTGTACATTAAATGTCTTTCTCATTTTAGCGACATTTTATACTCATAATTAATAATGGCTTGTAACTTTCTGTTGACTGTGAAATTTAAGTAATATTTATTTGAGAATATTAACTAACTAAAACACAGGGCCAAGTCTGGTCAACTCTTTTAGAGGCAGTAGTTTCCTTTGTGTTGTGGTATTAAGTGCATTGTAGATGACTAGGAAGATTAAGCAAGCTTTTCCTGGATTCTATTCAGGGTTTATGAACCTTTGGAATATTATTTTTGTAATTTACAGTCAACTTATTCCCTGGACCATTGTACTAGGTCTGCATTTTTAGTGCATAATTTGATGTGAAGGGAAATACTTCTTTCCATATATATCACATCAATATGTTTTCATTTTTAGGGAAAAATGAAAGGGCTATGAAACAACTATGTATTTAGGAATTTTCAGAAACAGAAACTCAGTTTTAACCTCAGTAGTACAGATAATTCAGACCTAGGTTTGATTTTGTAGGCCTTTTTAAGTCACTTCTATTTCTCTTTCTTGAAGAGTCAACCTCCAGCAAATATTTAGTGCCTGCAGCTCTTACTACTGACCAGCGTTTTCTCAGAACAGCTGTCTCCTGTCTTAGGAACTCTGCAGTTTTAATTTAGTGAAAAACTTGAGATTATTCCCAGATTGGTAAAAAAGATGTTATTAACTGGCATTCATCTGATATTAATCTTTGTTTCAGAATAGACTGTCCTGTAGTGAATACTCTGCTTTAAAGTGCCATGGATGCATCAAGGAAAGGACATTTGCACGGGGTGTTAAAGGGAAGTAGGGACCAGCTGGGCTTTCTAGAATGAGGACACATTCTACGTTCTACGTTCAAGCTCCCATATATCAGGTGTCTCATGTGACATGATGAAAATGTTCTCCATTTTTATCCTGAAGGTGGAATAAATAAATGAACAATTTTTTAAATTAAAAAAAAAAGCAACAACTATTGTGAGTTAAAAAATACATAACATACAATTTGCCATTTTAGTTATTTTTAAGTGTATAATTTAGTGGCATTACATATATTCGTAATGCTTGCAACCATCACCACTATCTATCTCCAGATTTTTTCATATCCCAAACAGAAATTCTGTGCCCATTAATCAGTGAATCCACATTCTCCCTTCTCCCCAGCTCCTGGTAATCTGTAATCTACTTTCTATCTCTGAATTTGCCTATTCCAGATATTTCATGTAAGTGGAATATACATTATTTGTCTCTTCTCACTCAACATGTTTTCAAGGTGCATTCATGTTGTAGCATGTATCAGAGCTTCATTCCTTTTATGGCTTAGTAATAGTTGTATACCATATTTTGTTATCCCTTCGTCTGTTGTGTCCACCTTTGAGCTATTGTGAATAATGCTGCTGTAAACATTGATGTGCAGCTATTTGTTTGAGTCCTTGTTTTTAGTTCTTTTAGGTATGTACTTTGATTTTGATAATAGCCTTCCTAGTGAGTGTGAAGTGGTATCTTACTATGCTTTTCATTTGCATTTCCATAATGACTAATGTTCTTTATATGTTCTGGAAATTGAACTGTTATCAGATACATGATTTACAACTATTTTCTCCCATTCTGAGGGCTCTCTTTTCACTTTCTTGATAATTTCTTTGATGCACAAAAGTTTTTAATTTTCTTTTGTTCCTCATGCTTTTAGTGTCATCTAAGAATCTATTTCTAAATCCAAGGTCAACAAGACTTTCTTTAATAATTTTATAGTTTTAGTGCTTAAATTTAGTTCAATAATCAGTTTGCGTTCTGTTAATTAATTATTTAATTAATTAAATTTTTTTTGCGGTATCAGGGCCAGGGATTGAACCCAGGACTCATATGTGGGAAGCCGGCGCCCAACCACTGAGCCACATTGGCTCCCCTGAGTTGGCTTTTCCATTTGTTTGCTTGTGTTTGTTTCTGTTTTTAGGAGGCACTGGGGACTGTGCCTCCTATGTGGGAAGCAGCACTCAACTTCTTAAGCCATATCCGCTCCCCTCAGTTAAATTTTGTATATGATATGAGGTGGGGGTTCAATTTCATTCTTTTGCAGTGTAAATCAGTTTTCCCAGAACCATTTGTTAAAGAGACTGTTCTTACTCCATTGAATGGTCTTAACACCTTTATTGAAAATTATTTTATTATGTATGTATGGGTTTATTTCTAGATTTTCCAGTCTTTTTCATTAGTCTATGTGACTATCCTTATGCCAGTACCACATGGTTTTGATTACTGTACCTTTGTAGATGGTTTTGGAATTGGGAATTGTGAGTGCTCCAAATTCTTTTCTAGATTGTTTTGGTTATTTGAGGCCCTTGCAATTCCATATGAATTTGAGGATTGGTTTTTCTTCCATTCCATGCACACAGGATGTCTTTCCATGTATTTAGGTCTTTTTAAATTTCTTTCAGTATTGTTTTATAGTTTTCAGTGTCCAAGTCTCTTTGACTTCCTTGGCTAAATTCATTCCTAGCTATTTTATTCTTTTTATTTTTTTTAGATGCTATTGTAAATGGAATTTACATTTTTAAAATATCCTGTTTGGGTTATTCATGCTGGTATATAGAAATACAACTGATTTTGGTGTGTTGATCTTGTATCCTGCAACTTTGTTGAGTCATTTATTAGCTCTAAAGCTTTCTTGTGGCTTATTTGGGATTTTCTATATATAGGACCATATAACCTATGAATATAGAAGTTTTGTTTTGTTCTTTTCCATTTGGATGCCTTTTATTCCCTTTTCTTGACTGATTAAACTGGCTAGATCTTCCAGTACAATACTGAATAGCAGTGATGAAAGCATGTATCCTTGACTTATTCATGATCTTAAAGGGAAAGCTTTCCCCATTTACTGTGATGTAAGCTGTGGGTTTCTCATCAATGCCCTTTTATCATGTTGAAGAAGTTTTCTTCTATTTCTGGTTTTCTTAGTGAGTTAGATTTTACCAAATTCCTTTTCTGCATCAATTGAGATGATCATGTTTTCTGCCCCCATCATTCTGTTAATGGGGTATATTACATTGATATGTTGGTATGCTTGATTGTGTCCCACAGGTCTCTCAGGCTCGGTTCATTTTTCTTTATTCTTTTTTCTTCTTCTCAAACCAGATAATTTTAATTGTCCTATGTTCTAGTTCAGTTCTTCTTCTGCCTGCTTAAATCTGCTGTTGAACCCATGTCATGAATTTATCATTTCAGCTATTGTTCTTTTCATCTCCAAACTTTCTACTTGGTTCCTTTTTATAATCTCTAACTCTCTATTGATGTTGCCTATTTGTTTGTACATCATTCTTCTGGTTTTCTTTCAATTTTTTTGTCCATGTTTTCCTTTAACACTGTGAGCATATTTAATGTGTTTGTTTTAAATCTTCTATTAAGTGCAATATATGAGCTTCCTCAGGGAAGCTTCCTCAGGGAAGCTTTCCGTTAATTTTATTGCTTTAAATGGACCATCCTTTTCTCTTTCTTTGTATGACTTGTAATTTTTGTTTTGAAATGTGGACATTTGAATTTTATAATTTAATAACTCTGGAATTCAAATTCTCCCCCTTCCCTAGAGTTTGCAGGTTTTTAAATTTTATTTTATTTTATTTAATTGTTGAAGGCTGTAGTAATCTGTTTGCTTAGTGATTTTTTCAAACTATTTTTTGCAGAGACTGTGTTCCTTGTGTTTGGTCCCTGTAGTCTCTGTTCTTGTAGTTAGTGTTCAGCTAGTGCTTTGACAGATTTCCTTTAACACCAAGAATTGAAAAAAAAAAAGCAATATCAAAACAAAACACTTCGCCTCCACTTTGCAGATTGGCTCTGTGCTGGGGCACTCCTTCAACCCTTAGACTGGCTTGCACTGGTCATAGAAATCAGCCTGAGGTGAGAAGGCTTAGTTCTCTCAGGTCTTTTCTGTGTATGTATCTTGCTCTGAGTATGTGCCTTACTTTTTATATTCCCTTGTAAACACAGATGCTTTTGAATGCTCTAATTTTGCAAAGAAACTCTCCACAGCTTTTTCCTCCTGGGTCTTCAGTGGTCTGTTTGTCTCATAATCTTTTGCTCCAGGTGGCTGCATGTTGATCATTCACCTTACAGACTTTTCAGCCCCAAGTAATTTCCAGTATGGGTGACAGAGGCAAGTTCCTTGCATCAGTCCTACAGTTAGCCACCAGGCAGATTAGAACAGATATACAAACAAATTGTGAATAAGGTCTGCTCTGAATCCTCTGGAACCAGGGACCTGGGTTCCCCAGTGGAAACGCGGGCTGCTGTCTTCAAGACTGGCACCGAGTCAGGGAGGACGTGAAGGCAAAGGGTAGGAACACCACAGGCCTTCCCTGTTTTTAATTTGTCTTTTTTTTTTTCTTCTATTATTCAGTGTTCACTTGGTTGCTATACCTTTGACTGTTTTTCAGAGTTCTGATAGTTGGTTCTGACACAGTTGGTTCTGATAGTTTTATTGTTTTTCCATGTTGCTGAGAAGGGATGGGAGCTTGGTGCTGCCTACTCTGCTATCGTACCAATGTCACATGAATAATTTTAAAAAGAGAAATAGCTCCACTATGTTTGTATTTAGTGAAGGAGGTCAGTTAGGTTCTTCTTGCTGGTGAGGTTGATGGGAACCACATGGGCAGTATAATATAGTGGGAGCTGGCGGATTTGTGAGGCATTAGGACTTAGAAATAGTTGGGTATAAGGGAATTGGAAAAGAGGACATCTAAGTTGATTTCTAGGTTCCTTTCTTGGGTGACTTGGTGAATGGGAGGTGCTACTAACTATGAAGTAGATTCTAGAAGAAGGATTGAGAGAGAGTTGGTTTGGACTTAAGGCATTTAAGTGGAGATGCCCAGCGGACATGTAGCTGTAGAGAAACAGGAAGGAGTTTGAGGTAGGGATTAGGGAATCATTGGTGTTAGAGCTGATAAAGTCATGGATGGGATGAGACCCCCTGGCATAGCTTTGAGAGAGAACCAGGGGTAGAAGGAAAAGCATTGAAGATGACGAGAGGCCCAACAGGCAGTTGGAGAGGAATTCAGGAACAAGGGAGGATGTGGGATTACTGCCTCTGCTCGTCAGAGGCAGCTGCTTTAACAGGGACTGAACACTGTGCATGGGAGAGTAGACTCCATTTGGATGTCACTGGCAACTTGAACAGGAGCAGACTCGGGGGATTGAAGGGGATGGAGTTCAGGTAGCTGTGAGCTGGAGGAAATGGTGTCAGTGACTGTGCATTTACTTTCCTTATCCCAGAAGCATGTCTGTAAAGGGAGGTTAGCAGAGGGTACTGGCAAGGCCCAAGAAAGGATTGGATGGGAAGGACCTAAGACCGGGAGTCTAGAAATAAAACAGTCTGTAAGGCAAGGCCCTTGAAAAAGAAGATGGGTTTAGAGCCGGCAACAAAGCAGGAGCTCGAGGTGACCTTGGGAACCACTCAGATTAATTTGCTATTGTATTACTTCTTTGATATTTTTCTCCCCCCCTCCCATAAAATTAAGTAGATATTATTTGTACTTTGAACTAGTTTCCCAATCTGTGAACACTGGCATAACTGCTCATTTTTTTCTGCCAAGTGTGCTGTGAAGTAAATATGTGAAGTACATTTGAATTTGCCTTCCTTTCAAGTCCTTCCTCTACCCACAAACGTTCAGACAGACACCAGTTGTGAAATGCCTACTATGTGAAAGCCTCGTCTGACCCTTCTATGCCAGCTCTCTTCCTTTGGCAGATTATTTTAGCCTCAGGTGGCTAGCGACTTATACCTGCCCCATCCCAGGGATTTATTCCTTGGACTGGGGGCTTTCACAAATCAGACTACCTATGGGAGAGTGAGATTTTGGGGGTGTTATCTTTCTAATATCCACATTCTGTTTGGTCAGCCTAGCTTCACATACACATAGTCAAAAATAAAATTAATAGGAAGGATTCTGCTTTACAAAATAACTCCTTAATATAACCAGTCATATCTTGAACCGGTTAGAAAAATGAAATCTGTATATTGTAATTCACAAAAGTCTCATTAAAGTAATATTCTGTTTCTGGTCTCAAGAAAGTCTGAGCTCTGGACTGGCTGATCTCTTCCCAGTCATGTTTCTCTGTTCTTGCTCTCAGCCTCTTCCATTTGGTAACTGCTTCATTTAAGTGTGGTATTTTCTAGAGCTTGATCTTATTCTAGGTATTTTTATAGTACTTCTTCAAATTAATACAATTAGTGAGTCTGTGCCAGAGCAGGCACTTGGGCTGCTGCTTTCATGTTTGAGTAGTTGTTACTTCTTAGAATGAAGGGCTATTGTTGTAAGCACTGAGGTAGCCCATAAACAAGCGTACATTTTGCAGTTATATTCCTACTCTCATTTCAGCTTGAAATTTGTGTGAACCAGACATCTCCAAAGACTTTGGCTCTAAAATCAAGAAGCCATAGAGACTATGGTTCTGTTAATTTAAGAACAGTTATTTATGAAAGTGATTCAGTAATAAGGGAAGGTTTAACAATATTGTACCTTCATGCGGAGGAATGCTGTGTCACCATTAAATAATGTTTTTGAAGACTAATGATGGAGGAAATGCTTATGTTTTGTTAAAGGCAAAGGGATTCAAAATTTTGTAGATGATGTCCCATTTAAAAATGTATTTGCAGGAAAAAATCTAAAAGGAATTACATGGTAACAATAATGGTCTGGTTGACAAAGCATAACCTTTTTCTTTGTATTTCAGCTAATCTTCCAGTGCCAACTATTGCAGCAATAGATGGACTCGCATTAGGTGGTGGTCTTGAACTGGCTTTAGCCTGTGATATACGAGTGGCAGGTGAGACTTAATCCTATTAAAACATGATTTGAAATAAATGAAGTTTTTTTTTTGTTTGTTTTTTTGTTTTTTGTTTTTTGTTATGGTGCTGGGGCTGGAGAATGAGCCTGGTACCTCATATGTGGGAAGCCGGCGCTCAACCACTGAGCCACATTGGCAACCATGAGTTGATTTTTTTTGTTTGTTTTTATTTGTTTTTAGGAGGCACTGGGGACCGAACCTGGGACCTCCCATGTGGGAAGCAGGAGCTCAACCGCTTGAGCCACATCTGCTCCCCGAAATAAATGAAGTTTTTGTTTCCTCTTCAGATAATCCCAAGTCTTTTATTCTTTCCTGTTGTTGAGTAGAATAGTTAGAAAAAGTCACCTCTTGGGCTTACTTCATAT